>PVHP010044803.1:0-14383 GCA_004024765.1 Zapus hudsonius | reverse complement strand
CTTCCATAGCCCCTGGGGCTGTGGCTCCTGTCTCTGCTCCTGCCTCCATAGCCCCTGGGGCTGTGGCTCCTGTCTCTGCTCCTGCCTCCAGAGTCCTCTGGGGCTGTGGCTCCTGCCTCTGCTCCTGCCTCCAGAGCCCCCGGGGCTGTGGCTCCTGTCTCTGCTCCTGCTTCCATAGCCCCTGGGGCTGTGGCTCCTGCCTCTGCTCCTGCCCCAGAGCCCCCGGGGCTGTGGCTCCTGCCTCCTAGAGCCCCATGGAGCTGTAGAGTGCAGGTGGATTTGAGAGCCCCTGGCCTTCTCTGGGAGTAGAAGTTGCTCTTGTCTCTGCCAGGTTTGCGCAGTTCTTCCTACTGGCACTGTCCCTCTCAATGTGTGGTTTCTCTCCTGCAGCTGAGAGAGGCCCAGTGGGCCCCGCTGCCTCATCCCCCTCTGGCTTCTGTTTCACAGGGGACCTGCTGATGTTCTTGCAGCCGTGGGGTGCACTCAGTGGGACCTCTGGAAGCATTCAGAGCTGTCACACATTCCTGCCCTCTTAGTGGGCAGCCCACTGCCAGCGCAGTTAGAGCTGCGACACCTTTGTGCCCTGTTGCTTTTGCAAACCAGCTGTCACCAAGAGTCAGTCAAGTGTCACCACCACCTTTGCCCTTCAGTTAGCAAAAGCTCTGCCACCCAGAGCTGATCTCAGAGCTGTCTGGGAAGTTGTTAAATCCCGTGTAAATCATCCTCCTTGGTTCTTTCTTCACCTTCTGTCCATCCCTTCCTTCTGATGGAGAGGAGAATCTGCAGGAAGAACGGACCACGGAAACCACACTTAGCAGCGAGAGTTCTGAATTACAGAATCTAGAAAGGCTTGGAAAACCAACGGATTTCCCTGTTTCCACAACATTTCTCAAAATATATCTTATTTACTTATTTGCAAGGGGATAAAGAAGAGAAGAGAATAGTCATGCCAGGGCCTCTTGCCACTGCAAACCGACTCCAGATGCGTGTGCCACTTTGTGCATCTGACTATGTGGGTACTTGGGAATCTAGGCTTTGCAGGCAAAGCCCTTAACTGTTGAGCTGTCTCTCCAGCCCTCCACAAACAGTTTAAAGGAATTAGCCTTAACTTTTTTTTAAAAAACATTTGCCTGAAGTTTGAGTGGATCAGGTAGAGAGTAAATGAGGGATGGTATAACAGAGGTATTTCTTTGAGAATTAGAAAAAATCTCCAATAGGTAAACCCTAAATCAAGTCATAGAGTCAAAAATAGCTTCACAAAATACTGGCAGGGTCTGAGCTCAACGTGCTGAAGGAATCTATCTGAAGAAGAAAAGGTCAGTCAGGAGAGGGTTGGCAGAGCATGTGAGGCTAGAGAAAGGGTCCCACAGGTAAGCCTTGATTCTTGGAAGAGACCACACCTCATGTCTTTTAAACTTGTTTGATAGGCTTTATGTCCTGTCTCCTGTCCTCTCTCCAAGTTCACTGTGAGTTTTTTTTTTTCGAGGTAGGGTTTTGCGCTAGTCCAGGATGACCTGGAATTCACTATGTAGTCTCAGGGTGGCCTTGAACTCACGGTGATCCTCCTACCTCTGCCTCCCCAGTGCTGGGATTAAAGATGTGCACCACCATGCCCTGCGATTTTTATTTTTTAAGAAACATAAGATTACCATTCCAGACCACAAAGGGTCTCTCGATGCTGATCAATGGTATTCTGTGGTTTCTTCAGCAACAGGGTTTTGCCTCAGGCCTGGGGAGGGCATTCACGAGTCTTTAGTGCAGTGCTGGAAGGCACTACACAAGCTGCCAGGGGAAGCTGATCAACGACAGCTGGAGTAAACAGACCACTGGCATGAAACACAGTCTGTGGCCGTGAGTAGGCTGAGCACACCTCCTACTGGGAGAGAATGGCAAACCAAGAAAGGAGCACTTGTGCAATGGAGGAGCCTGGACCTGGGGGAGACAATCAACAGCTATTAAATTCGGCCAAATATTCCACTCAGTGAGGGGGAACCCTTGATTGGGAAATGGGGATTCAAGGTGATATGCACCAGATCCCATACTCTTGGGATCCCAAGAAAAGATGCACTATGGGAGTGACTGACAGGGAGGCTTTTGAAAACAGAAGCTAGGTAATCCAGAATGGTGTATATTTGTTAACCGATACTGATCTCACTCTCCGATGGAGATTGTGTTTGTATTTTTTAGGATACAGCGAGAGAGCTGTGGCCCATCTAACCTTACCAACCGACCACAGGCAGAAAGCTGAGATCCTGACAAGAGATGAGCCAACACAGTCATATCGTGGAGGATCCATAGGGAACCCTGCAGAGAATGACGGGATGAACAAGGGACCCACAGGCACAGACATTCAATCAACACAGGATAAGCCAGTGAGACAGAAACCAAAGATTTTGACACAAAGACCCCTAAACTCACAACCTTAAAGCAGCCTTAATACTCATCCACCACGACTCAGGGAACTGAGCGGAAGAGGGGCGGAAAGATTGTGAGAGCCGTGGTGGGGGAGACTATCCAGAGGCATGGCACCCCTCAGTGACAACACACTTGGGTCAGGAGAACCCGCTGAAGACTGGGCTATCCATGGTCCCCTACCACAGACACTGATAGAGACGGCCCATGGAGAAGGATATCCAGCTGACTGGGGATGGGGAAGGGGGTCACTGGGGAATTGGGGATAACAACTCATTGTTGGCCCACTAAACAATATAACTAATTATGGACAATTAAAAAAAAAAAGAAATATAAGATTATGCCATGGTCACATTGACATCCCATTGGCTCTTTCTTAGCTTTGGAATTCAGTCCTCTTACCTGGCAAATGAAGCCTCAGGATTCTGTTGTGTTCGTCTGCCCAGCTGCACCCCCCTCACACTGCCCATGTTCCTGTCCTGCCTCCCGCTGTCCTCCACTGTGACACCTGTCTTACTGGAGGATTTGTAATCGTTTTCCACTCTTTTGGACTCTTCCTCCTAGGGGGTTCTTTCTTTAGCTGATAGTTTAAAAGTCATTTTCCTCAAACATGTCTTTCACTTGAATCTAAATTATCTAACACAATCACTCATTACATTAATGCCTTGTGATTCTCTGCATGATGACCAGACGTCTTCCATGATGCTTGCTGGATTGTTTGTTTGTTTATTTGTTTGTTTGTTTGGGGCAGACTGCACCAACCTCTTTCCTCTGCAGATGGTTGCTGACTTCCGTGTAGAGAGCTAAGGTTGACAACACAACCAGTATTCCTTCCAGAGATCAACACCAGTAAACCTGAGGGTTTGGGGACCCAGGAAATGGTTGAGATATTCCAAGGATTGTATGCCCTGGCAGAGTTCCCAGAGTCCGATTGCCAACGAAAGGTTAGCTGACCTGTGGTGGTGAAACAAAGCCACCACAGAGGTGCTGGAGGAGGGAGAAAGGTGGGTGATGACACCCCCATCAAAGCTGGAAGAGGGGGACAGCATTGCGCTTTGGCCCCAGCAGAGTTCTGACTGTGTTGTATTCCGACCTCACAGAACTTTTCAACCCTGAGGTCAGCTATAGGTCTTCAGGGTTTTGTTTAGTTTAGAATTTTGAAGTAAGGTCTCGCTCATGGTTTGATCCAGGTGTCCCTCACAAATAAATGAATGTGTTCTAAATGCTCAATCCCCAGCTGATGGCAGTTTGGGAATTAAAACCTCACTGGAGCTGTGTTGCTGGGGCCAAGCTTATGGGGTTATAAGCCAGCCTCCCCTTGCCAATATTTGGCACAACTTCCTGCTGCTGTGTGCAGTGCTGTGGTGGAGGTGATGTCCACCCCTCTGCTCATGCCATCGTTTTCCCTGTCAGATGGAGTCTCCCCTGGAGTACGTAAGCCAAATAAACCCATTCCTCCACAAATCACTTTTGTTTGGGTTCTTTCTGCACAGCAACTAGAAAGCTAACTGCAACAGATTTGGTACCGAGAGTGGGGTCATCTGTTGCTGCTAGAACCCTGATCCTATGGCTTTGGCCTTTTGGAAGTGATCTGCAGGAGGAATATGGAAGGATTTTAAACCTCATCCTGAGAGACGCCTTGCAGTGCTGTGAGTACAGCTTGATGGACCTTTCTGGTCAGAGTTGAAAGACCCAAATGAAGAACTGTGGACTGTGAGGTTTGGCTTATGAGGGGGAGAAAGAACTGTTAGGACTGTGCCAGAAGCAGTTTGTGTGAGAGGCTTGCTGCATTCTGCCTGCCTGTGTCCTGGGAACCTGTTCAAGGTTACTTTATGAAAAGATGGACTGGTGTAAGCAGGTGGAGATGGCACAGAAAGAAAGATCTTTGGGTCGAAACTGCTGCCCGTTCACCTGCAATTGTTTGAGAGATGACAGCCATTGAGATTGGGCCAGCTGGTCTGCATTGGAACAACAGGAAGAATGCAGATTCTTTGAAGTAAGGGGCCTGAATGCTCTGTTCCCCCCTGGATTAACAAGTTGGTAGCCCACCTGGTTCTGTGAAATATAACAAATGCAAGAAGAGAGGATCATTGGATTTGCAACACAGTTCTGTTTTTGAAAAATGGCTATTGGCAATGTGAAGCAGATGTATTAGATTGCCTGCATAGAGGCCGATGGAGCCATGAAGATGAACTGTGGGTTGTAATGGAGACCCAGTGATGCCAGGACTATGGATGGGTGCCAAGGCGAGCTGCCAGCACTGAATGAAGTTTTCCTGGACTGTAAGTAGCCAAGCTGGAGGGCAGAATCAAATCTCCAAGAGACTTGGTTAGAATCATTGCCTTGGAGTTAGAGATTGATGGTGCCCTGCTTGTTTTAAATCTTGTATCGGTTCAATCTGTCTTTGCTGTGCCTCATGTTTTGCAGTGTGAATGTTCTGTGTCATTACGGGTTTATTTCTTTTATTATGGCTCAGTTGAAAACTATGGGGACTTAAGAGTTGAGCTGAACACATTGTATGTACATCATGTATAACTATTACTTTGTGGGGGCCAGGGGCAGACTGTCATGGTTTGATCCAGGTGTCCCCACAAACAAATGAATGTGCTCTGATTGATCTATCCCCAGCTGATGGCAGTTTGGGTTTTACAACCTCAATGGAGCTGTGTTGTTGGGGACAGGCTTATGGGGTTGTAAGCCAGCTTCCCTTTGCCAGTGTTTGGCACACCTTCCTGCCACTATTTGTAGTGCTGTGGTGGAGGTGATGTCCACCCTCTGCTCATGCCATGCTTTTCCCTGCCAGGATGGTGTCTCCCCTCGAGTCCGTAAGCCAAATAAACCCATTCCTCCACAAGCCGCTTTTGTTTGGGTTCTTTCTGCTCAGCAACTGAAAACTGACTGCAACCATCTCCCGTAGCCCAGGCCGATGTAGAATTCACTGTGTAGTCTCAGGGTGGCCTGAAACTCATGGCTGGGGTTAAAGGTGTGCACCACCACCCACTGGGCTCCTCAGCATTGTAGAGGAGAGTCAGTCTTGGGTCATAGGCTGGCTGCTGAGTGACAACAGCCCGATGGGATCCATCTTCATGCCTTCATTCTGCCGACTTCTATTTGGCCACACCATGTGCCAAGTCACGGCCTGCTTCATCTGGCAGAACATCAGGTAGATTTGAACTCCCTCCAAACGTGGTCCCGTCAACTCCCTTGTCCTGGAACAAGTTTGCCAATGGTCCATTGTAGCTGTTGGGGACAAAGCCATGTAAACACCAGAACCTACGCCCCCAGCCACTGTGTTTACCATCCTCATGACCCCCAAGGGACTAGCTCCTAACGACACGTGTTTTGCAAATTTAGTACAAACAGGGCGTGTTTTGAATTTAGACTACAGTGAGCTTCATCTCGGCTGCAATAGGAAAAAAGATAAAATTCCAGGTCCGTCAGCTGAAACCCAGGCACCCAGGCAGAAGGAGGTGTGTCATTGCTGCCAGCTAATCCCCTTGGCATGTGTGCCTGCAGCCCGCCCGGGCCCTGCAGGGAGTTGTCAGGATGAGGAGCGAGGACTTCAGCTCCAGGCTAAAGCGTCAGGATAAGCTGTGACTTACATTGCCACCCATGCCTCAAAGAACACCCATTCTTTCAGATGACAGGCTTCCCAGTTTAAACCACCCGAATGAAAGGGAACATGCCCTTCCGTGGTACATTACTGTTCCAGCAGTTTAACTTCTTAACCTCTCTTCCTGTCGAAGACTCCTGCAGTCTGAAGATGTCGTGTCTCTAGTCCCCCGTTTCTTTTCCACCTACTAGAATAAGAAAAATAAAATGCAGAGATGTGCTCCCTTAGGGCGGACATTAAAATTACTTTAGTTTTTAAAAATATTTTTTATTTATTCATTTTCAAGCAGAGAGATACAGAGAGAGAGAGAGAGAGAGGGGGGGGGAGGGAGAGAGCACCAGGGCCACACCTTGTGGGTCTGGCATATGTGGGTCCTGGGAAATTGAAGCCGGGGCCTTAGGCACTGGAGGCAAGTGGCTTAACTGCTGAGCCATCTCTCCAGCCCTAAAATTACTTTAAAAACTCTATATTTTAGTTTGCTTTGAAAAAAATCTTGCATTCATCTGCAGTAGCAAGGGGCCTTGCACACACACATGTACAAGTGTGTAAATAAAATAAAAACACAATAAAATTTTGTACGCCCTTGAACATTTAGCAGAGCACAGAGATTGTTGATATTGAAGTTGTCCATTCTGCTGGGTCCTTCCATGCCAGCGGAAGGATGGAATGGGCTGGTTGTGAGGGGAGAACTTTTTTTCTCAGGACTAGAACTTGAGTGAGGATTGGACTCCTTTTGGCAATGGGTGGGGGTGGGGGTGGACACAGTTCTGACTCTGACAGGCTTAGGGACACCGTCAAGAGAGGTTGTCACTAAGTGTCACAAGTCTGAGCTCTTGGCAGGCGTCAACTTCTTGCCAGGAGGGGTTTCCTGGAAGTGGGAACTATGACCATCGGAAGGGAAGCTATGGCACCAGGCAGGGTCAGTGCCCGGCACAGACTTCTGGGAACAGACACGGATGACTGAAGGCAAGCAGCTCTGGGGTCCAGATTCAGTGATGTCTGACCTCCCCATCCCCTCATGGTAGGCAGGGTGTCATTCTTTCAATTCTTCCAGGAAGCCACCTCCCTTGAGAGTCCAGCAACTCTGTCCCATTGAGGACTGAAATGCATATATATCTATTAAATATATGTATAAAATGCACATACATACGCACACATATATATGTGTGCATATCCATATATCTATCGGTGGTTGCAAATAAATAAGGTGCATGCCAATTAGGTGAAAATCAAAATGGCATGGCCATTTTTGTTGCCGTGGCAACTGCGACCTGGTTCCAGCTTCCAAGATGATGGCTGACCCTAGAGAGGCAGTTTGTGCAGCAGCGGTGAGGTTTCACCTGAGTTCTGATGGTCCCCATCAACCTCGAAAGGCCCAAGACTCCCACAATGGCCTGCCACTCAGCTGTCAGAATGGGCGCACATGGGCCAGCCAGTTTCTGGTTGGCAGCTCGTGAGTCACAGTAGAAATGGAAGACATTTATTTTTACACTTGAGAGTAATAACCTAGTATGACCAATCTCTTTATTTTGCAGATAAAATGGTTTCAGCCCCATTCTTTCAAATTGGTTGCTGCTTCCTTTGCAAAAGCTCCGAGTACTTTTCTCCTCCCATTTCTCTTTTGTTTTTATTACTTTTCAAAGGAGGGGACATCGTGTTTTCTGGTGCCATCAGAGAGAGGGTCTTGAGATCAGCTCATGTGCTTTTTCTGCCCGTCTCCAAGGACCCAGGTCTCCTTTAATGGGAAAGTGTTGTCAGAACAAACATCTGGGGACCAATCAAATCTGCCACTTCAGGATATCACTGACTCCACATTCTGTTGGTGGGCAGATTGAGGAAATGTGTTTATGAGCACAAATCCATATATGCACTAATCTCGAGGCCATTTTCACTGATGGCTAAATATGTTGGATAAAGATATGAAACATAAGCTGGGCATGGTGGTGCACATCTTTAATCCCAGCACTCAGGAGGCAGAGGTAGGAGGATCGTCATGAGTTCAAGGCCACCCTGAGACTACATAGTGATTCCAGGTCAGCCTGGGCTACAGCAAGACCCTACCTCAAAAAAATATATCTAAAAAAAAGAGAGAGCTTTCACGAGGCCCTGGTATATCCACCCCCTCCCCTTCTCTCTCTCTCCCCCTCTTTCTTTTTCTGTCCCCATCTCCCCATCACTCTTTCTGCTATCAAATAAGTAAAAGAAATTTATTTAGCATGAAAAAAGATATGAAAAATACTTAATGATTTATGTGTCTGAATTGAGGCGAAATTCTCCTAATTCATTCATTGACTTGGTCATTAACTTAACAAAAACTTACTTGGTTTATGGTTTATATTTAGCCTAGAAGCAAATGTTAATTGAACTGCATTCTTAGCTCCTTGGAGGGCCCAGACAGTGGAGGGATCACCGTGGCCTATATGAACACCTGAATTAGTGTCTAATATTAAGAGTAAGATCAAACTTTTGAGGTTAAGAAGACAGATGCTCATAGTATTTTTTTTCTGCTTCCACTTTGAAAATGAATGGATTTCCTTATGTTGTAATTTAAAAGAAACACTAACTGATTTTGCTAGGTGTTTACCAGTACCAAGAATACAGGTGTCTTTTTTATATCAGAGGAGTTAGAGAGATGGCCTCCTCTTTCGGCAATTAAGAAGCATCTTGGTTGGCCTGGACCACCTCTGAGATAAACCTGCAGCTGAGGGAAGGGATGCTCTCTGGCTGGGAAAGAGTAGACAACAAACTCTGGAGACAACCACCATGCCTCCGCCTCCTCAAGT
Source organism: Zapus hudsonius (assembly GCA_004024765.1). Classification (NCBI taxonomy): domain Eukaryota; kingdom Metazoa; phylum Chordata; class Mammalia; order Rodentia; family Dipodidae; genus Zapus; species Zapus hudsonius. Next base: position 5,575 of record PVHP010044803.1, on the reverse strand, counting down.
TTTATCATGGCCTTGTTATTTGCATTCAGCAATTTATTTGCTTATTGTAACATTATTATTGGTGCTTCTAAAAATTCCCTTAAGATGTCACATTCCCTGTGATAAGAAGCTTCAGAACAGAAAGGTGTCACCAGAAACTGAAGGAACAGGGGAATGTAATGGTAGGTATGGTTCTAGCCATGGCCTCAGGACTGGGGATGGAGCTTATTTGTCAAGTACTTGCTTAGCATAGGCAAACCCCAGAATCGCCTTGCCCCCCTAAAAGGAGAAAATAGGAGAAAGAACTGACTTGCAGAATCAGTACTTATGCCAGACGTTCGTTGTTCAAAACCACATAGAAACACAGTCAGAGAGGTCGGGGTGTAGCTCGTGGCTGAACACTAGCCTTGCACGTAGAAGCCCCTGGGCTTGGTAGCCAGAGCCACAGGAATAATAATAACAAGAGCAGGACGAGAGATTACCATGAACATAGTTTTTGTTAATGGCTGTCATCATCAAATTGCCACTCAAGTTTCAGTGCCATAAATTATGTGTCATCCCAAGTAACATCAGACTGTATTTCTTAAACTAACAAGTATGGTTTTCAGGTTGGGGATATAGTTGAGTCAGCAGAGTGCCCAGGCTCTGGCCTTGAGCCCTGACATTGTGTTCTATGCCAAGTGTCTGTTCTTAGGTGGGATCCTGAAATTTTCTCTGCTTTCTTAATTTCATCCCTGGAAATTGGGATCAAAAACGAGATTGCATGGCCACAGCCAACACGACGAAGGTGACACGTGAGAAGCTGCCATTTCTTCCAGGACTCTAGGCATTTCTGACATCAGTGAATTCTGGATCCCAGAACACGGCATCATTCCTCATTCTCCATCCCTGAGGAAGGAGTGAAGGAGATTTGCATTGGATGAGAGTTCATTTGCTGACCAGAAAGAGCCCGTACGTGTTTGAGTGTCTCTTTTAATTAGAAAACTCTTTCATTGCTGCTCTTGTTTGTATTTGAGATGTCAAATTTAAATACAGGTTTAATAATAGCCTCCTTAGCTCATTAAAATCATTAGTGCATATGCCAGTCAGGGAATATTAATTAAATTGAGTTTTTTTTTCAAATTATATCCCCACCTTTATTCATGTGTTTCCAGATATATTATTTACTGGTGTGCAATTGTTTTTTTAAATTTAAAAGACCTCGGGTTCAGAATTTTCAGGACCCTTTGGTGTTGACCATCACATCATTAAATTAAAAGCACGTGGGGTTTAAGGTCACATTTGGTGCTGCTGAGTTTAGTTGCCTGGAATGACTGTGCTCTCAGCACTCGGGCACCTGCTTGGCTTATCTCTGCCATCTGCTTGGCATTTGGCTTGGCCACTTTGGGCTGGTTTATTGATTGTTCTAGCCAGTTCTTTCTTTCTATTCACATTCGCCGCTCACTTCTTGAACTTGGTGTATGTTCAAGATAGGGGGAACGTGGGTGGTGTGAAGGAGTGTTGGGTTTCTGGGAGTGTTATTCCGTCTTCCATTCTAGACCAGTGAGATCAAGGAGTGGGGTCTTAAATACTTGAAGCTGAGGGGAAAGCGGGGTGCACAGTGGAGTTGTGAGGAGCTGGACGAAGGAAAATAGCAGCAGGACACGAGGAGTCCATAATGCTCAGGAAATGTTTTCCAACTAAATTAGCTCCAAAGTTGGACCTAGTAACAGTGATACAGAGCAAGGTGGCAGGATTTGGCCTGGAAATGGTTGATTTAGGAGAATTATTCCTATAACTTCGGATTTAGCCTCAGCCAGAGAAGGGGAAAAAGAGCAGTTACCCACTGGGGGCAGAAACATTTGGCTTTTCGGATTTTAGATGCAAATTCAGCAAGCTAATTTTCACATTTTAAAATGATTTTATAAAGATATTTAGGATGAATGTGGTCAATGCACATGATATACTTGAACGATAGCCATCACTATCTACCAGGAAAATATACCAATAAAAATTCATGTGTATGGGGCTGGGAAGATCTATCTCTGGTTAAAAGCATTGCTTGCAAAGCCTGCCTGCCCAAGTTCAACTCCAGAGCCACTCTGTAATGTATATGTACATATACTTATCTTAAGACCGAAGCAATATAGATTTGGGAAATAGTTTTGTTAAAAACTTGGATAAGGTAAAATGTATTTACTTTGCTCTGTTTTAAGATTGTTCACCTTCCATAACCTTTTATGGTCTTCCTTGGTCATATGGTCATATGGTCACATGACATTTGGATTAATGGATACAGTGAACACAGTATCAGCTTAATATTTTTGGGTGGCAAAATGATTCACAATAATCCTGAATATATCATTACTTATTGGTTGTATTTGTAGATCTAAGAAAATGAGTGACAGATAAAAATTCTTGCCAGACATACATATTTTTAAATATTGCTGAAAATATAGGTCAGTGTATTAATTGCAATATCATTCCTAAATATTTAAAAATCAGCAGATCCATAGGGTTCTTCTGAAGAAATTTTCCACAAAGAATATATAGGATATCAAGAAATGCGAGTATGGGCGTGCTGTTTTAAGGATCATTCTCATACAACGACACATCATTGTATTAATAGCTATATTAAATCTTATTTAAGAGGCTAGTTCTAGTGTATGTACCTATTTTAAATGCAACTCCTCAACATTTTATAAGCAAATCCTTCAATGGGCAAGGAAGAGATGATTAAAAGAAAGATTGTTAAATAGAAAAACAGCCAGCAATAGTAATTCATTTTGAATAAAGTTTTTCTTTTTACGAATAAGTCTGCAACATATCAACATAAAGCGTGTACAGTTTTTTTTTAATGAATGCAGCCTTCATATGGAGAGCAAGTTCAGATCATGAGTGTTTTAAAATTCTTATGACATGGTATTATACCCTTGTGGTTCGTGGAGCACATGTGCGCTTGGCATGAATTTTTACTGCTCTGAGAAAGGGAAAGAACAAGGGAACTCATTGGGTTTCTTTAAAAAAGCCATTGTATTTTTCTGTTTAAGAAATGGCAATGGTAATGCCATACAAAGTTGCAACCTTGCATGAGAAGTATATATATTTATACATATACATATACATGCATATCTCGTATATATCAATAAAGTATTATTACTAACAAAAAAGTGTACATAAGGCACTATTCAGAAGCAATAGAAAACAGCACTGTTCACAAAGAACTTTCTGGTCAAGGTGAGAACATTACAAGGAAGTTTACTAGCACATATAAACATTTTACCAGACTTTTGTCCGTGGAACTACAGAGAAGAGAGAGTTTGTCACAGCTGTCTATATCAGCGATTATAAGCTGGCAAAGCAGGCAATGACCTTCATGTCCCCTCACCTGAGGAAACAGGGTCAACAAACATATCAGCATTCTCTTGTTTTAACATCGTTGGGCCAAGAAAGTGTGATATGCTGGAGAGGCTCCTCTCCTGTTAACCATCTGATCAACTTAATAATAATCTTAACAGCAAGTGAATTTTTTAAAGATATCTGCCACTGTTCCTTCTACAAAGTTTCCTATGGAAGGTATGTATCAAACCATGACATTGAAACCTAATTATCACACATATGCACATACCTTTTTGCATTCGTTTAGAATTGATTGAAAGTGAAAAAAAATTTCAGAGCCATTCTCCTCCTCAGCTAAGAATAAAATTAAATACAAGTCAGAACGAGCTGTCCAAAGACAGGTAGTTTTGAATGTATTTATTTAGGTAGGTAAGAAATATTGAGATTTCTCTAAATAAGAAGCATGCTTATATATTTAAAAGCTGAACCATAATAGTTGTCCCAGTGGAAGTTATATAATTTAATACTTACCAAATGATGACTATGTTTTTGATCCAGATGATTAAAATAAGAAGCAAAATGGCTAACTGTTCTTTGAAAAATAAATTTATCATCATAGTGAGGTTATTAAAGGGATAGATCAAATTGTGATTACATTTTTGATCGTATTTTATGTTCAGTTTATAACACTGCCAATTTCTATGTTTTTAATTTTTAATAGGTGATAGTTCTTTTAAATAATCCCCATATTTCAATTAAGGTCAGGTATGATTAAGTTTCATCCAGCATCAACAGTTAAAGATGGTCACTTGAAATAATAGCACTTTGAGGCTTATCTTACATTTTATTTGCTTTAGAGATTAATGAAATGCTGGTATATATTAATTGCAGCAAAGATATTAAAAATGAAGAATTAAAAACGATAATTCCAACATGCATAAGGAAATTCTTTAAATTTGAGTCTATTCTTCCTCATTTCAAAAAATAGTTAAACAAACATAATTTTTATAGAGCACAATTCAGTGATTGTGATGAAACCTTATATTGTGTAATATAATTATCTGTTTAAGCATACCGCTTAATGATTTCATGTCATTTGCATTTCACGGGTGAATTTTATCCACGCCTTCTATTCTTGGGTTTCAGAATTGTTTTTTAATTTTACTCTTTTAAATTGACTACACAGAGATGGACATTCCAAAACACACACACACACACACACACACACACACACACGAGACATGATTTTGCTATGCATCCCTGGCTTGCCTGGTACTCAGTATGAAGCCAGGGCTGGCCTTGAACTTGTAGAAATGTTCCTAGCTACATCTTCAAAGGATTATCGATGTATGCCAACATACCTAGATTTTGAGGATAGATTCTTATTCTTCATATAATATTTGGCAATTCTTTTGGGAAACATTTTTAGAAATGGGCTACTGGGTGAAACCACATGCCTGTTTAAAGTGCTCTGATCTATTTCCCAAATGTTTCTTAAAAACTTTCTTAGTCTTAACAGACCTTCAAAATGTGGGAAGCTCCATTTCACCTCCTTTGGCTAGAGTTGAATAGTATCAATGTAATTTTTGCTTTTTAGAAATGTTAATAAAACAATTATAAGGCACAAACTTCAAATCACAGCATTCAAATAGTTGTTTTTTTGAAAATATTTTATTTATTTATTTATTCATTTTTCAAGCAGGGAGAGAGAGAGAGAGAGAGAGAGAGAGAGAGAGAGAGAGAGAGAGAGAGAGAGAGAGAGAGAGCACACCAGGGCCACCACCTTGTGGCTCTGGCTTATGTGGGTCCTGGGGAATTGAACTGGGGGCCTTAGGCACTGGAGGCAAGTGCCTTAACCGCCGAGCCATCTCTCCAGCCCCTCAAATAGTCGTTTTTGACTGTAATTTTTCATTTCTTTATATTTTAGAACTCTGTTCCTATTTAAGATAAAATATTTAGTCTAGCTATGAATATGAAATTATATATGATATGAAATTTTAAAAGAAAAAGGAGAAGAGAAAAATTATAGATCATATTGGAATTTAAAATAATATGCTATTTACATTTCATAGTTTGGGGGTATGATGCTATCACTAAAATATAAAGTATTTAATATTTTGTAAGACTTTTTTTATGTACTATTGATATGGGGGGAATCTCGTTAATCTATTTACTGATGCAGCACGATATTAAGTGTGGAGGGAAGATTTGTGACTGACATAGAAATCCCACCCTGAGGAAATAGATATTCTAGTCACAGAGACTTTGCAGTGACACG
>PVHP010044802.1:0-13941 GCA_004024765.1 Zapus hudsonius | reverse complement strand
GTGTGTGTCTTTTTGTGCATCTAGCCTCACATGGGCACTGGGGAATGAAGCCGGGGACATCAGGTTTTGCAAGCAAGTGGATTTAATTGCTGAGCCATCACTTCAGCTCCCTATTATAGTGTTCTATCCAGCATTCCTACTGACCAAGGAGCTCACTTCACAGCCAAAGAAGTGTGGCAGTGTGCTATTGTTCATTGAAATCACTGGTCTTACCATGTTCCCCACCATCCTGAAGCAGCTGACTTGACAGATCAATGGAATTATCTTATAAATAATAGTTACAGTGCCAAGTTGGTAACAATAGCCTGATGAGCTTATGCAAGGTAAATCACAAGGTTGTATATACTCAGAAGCAGCATCCAATATATGGTACTCTTTCTCCTATAGCCAGAAATTACAGGTCCTGGAATCAAGGAATTCTACCATTCACCATTATCCCAAGTGACCCACTAGACAAACTTTTGCTTTTTGTTTCTGCAATCTTATGCTCTACTGGTCTAAGAAGTATTGGTTCCAGAGGGAGAATGCTTCTTTCATTCCTTGCCATTGAACTGGAAGCTAAGACCTTTCCATGGCCACTTTGGTATCCTGAGGCCCTTGGGTCAACAGGATAATAAAGGAGTTACAATGCTGTCAGGGGTGATTGACTCAGATGACCAGGATACAATTAGACTTCTCCTTCACAAAGGGAGGTAAGAAAGAGTATTACTGGTGTGCAGGAGATCCTTTAGAGTACCTGTTGGCTTGTTGTCTGTAATCATGGTCGGTGGGAAACTACAACCACTTAATAAAGGCAGGGTGATTTATGGCTCAAACCCTTCAGAAATGAAGGTATATGTTACTCTTCCAGGTAAAGAACCAAAATCTACTGAGGTGCTTGCTGACAATAGAGGTAATACAGAGTGGCTTGAAGAAGAATGTACTTATAAATACCAGGTAAGGCTGTGAGACCAGTTACAGGAATGATTATTATAATTGCCATGTGTTTTTCTGTCCTATTATGTTTACAGTGTTTGTGCATATGTACACATTTAATGAAAAGATACTTATGCTTTTTCTTCTGTTTCTTTACTATGAAATATAATATTGATTAGATATCAGTATTTAAGTGTTAAACCTATATTATCCTGTTTAAGTTTCTTGAGACTATACATACCTTAAGAACTTTGTGCATTTTGGAGGAAAAAATAGTATACTTCTGGTTAATGTAGGATAGTTATATAACATTAGGTGGAATTATGACCTTGTCATTTTCTTCATTTGGAAATTAGGCATGACATAAGGTGATGTGGTTTGATGTCAAGTGGACTGGGTTGGACTTTTTACAGTTGAGTTCTGTTGTCAAATTTATCAGATTAGGAATCAAGTCTCTTGGGCAGGCCTGTTAGGGTGTTTCCTAGAAGTGTTGATGAAGGGAGGAAGACCTTTCCCTAGAATGAGTGATTCTTCTGATGATGACCTGTATATAAAGAAACTCTAAGGAGAACACAGTCTCTTGCCTGGCTGCTCTTGCTACTTGCCAATGCATGCATCTACCCCTGTTGCTGCCATCTTTAATGGACATTGGAACCCAGCTTTTTCAATCTTCAAATGTGGAGTGAATCCAAGTGATCCTCCAGGAATCCTCTAGACCTTCAGTGCCAGATTGGGACTGCTAAGGCATCCAGACTCATGGACTAAGCAGCTATTGGGATCTACAACTCTCCAGCCTACAGAAGCCATTGTTAGACTACCAGCCTATATTTTATAAACTAATAAATCCCCTTTATACGGCATATCCCCTCTTTCAGTTCTGTTCCTCTAGAGAACTCTGACAAATACAACTGATTCTTGAAGTTTATATATATTTTACTTGGAATTATGACTATCTTCTATGAATCTGCAGTGTGATGTTAATTTATGTTGTTGCAGATGGCAGTAACTGGTTGTTTTCAATGTTAGACAGTACACCATGGGTGAATATACCACACTTTGTGGTAAATATAAGGGATAATTTTATTGTTGTAAGTTTTAAATTTTATTTATTTGATTATTTATTTTCATATTTATCTTTGATAATTAGATATATCGTATGAGCAAGTCTTGTGATGGCATCCCCATTTCCCTCCTTCCTGTCTCCAACCCACTGGGGAACCTCTTCAGTGGGCCTTCTGGGCCAGTCCAGGGGATAGGGGGTTATAGATTGTATGAGAGGTAGCCAGGTTTTTTTTCCTTCATGTGTTGTTGCTGAGGGGGGTGATGGCTATGGGTATTTTCCCCCACCATGGCTCTTACCATCTTTCCACTCAGATCCCTGAGTCATGGTGGGTGAGTCTTAGGCTTGCTTTACTGTTGAGGTTATAAGAGTTTATGAATTTCTGCTTTGGATTGTGTGAGTATCTTTAGTATCTGTTTCTGTTATCCTTTCCCAGGTTATCTGACTTTCTATGGATGTAGGTCTCTTGCTCATCTTGCCACTTCCTCAAAAGTTTCTTTTGGGCTTTCTATAAATTAAGGGTGTATTTATTTTATAAGTGTGTTTGTGTGTGAGAGCTACAGACTATGTGGAGGTCACAGGACCACTTTTTGGTCAATCCTGGCCTTCAACCTTGCTTTTGAGGTATCATGTTGTTTTGTTTTTTTTTCTCACTGATCCATTCTTAAGCTTCTGTAAATCCTCTTGTCTTTGTCTCCTTTCTTACCATATGGACAAGTGGGATTAACGAAGCCTGCTACAGCTTTTTGTTTTGTATGTGTGGCCTAGGCGGTCTCAATTCTGGTCTTCATAGTTACTTGACTAAAATTTTACCAAGTAAGGCAACTCTTCAGGCCTGTTTCCAGTTTTGGGCTGTTACAGAATGGCACTATTATGAATTTTCTTAGTAATGTACAGAAACACAGTTTTTTTCTAGAGTGTTTAACTAAGAAGAGAATTATTGGTTTGTATACTGGAGTATAGTGGGCATCTTTACCTTAACTAGATCATGCTTAATATTTCCATTTGGCATATACTAGTTTTTAACCCTTGTCATTCATGTTAACAGATCCCATTGCTCCACCTGCAGGTCAATACTTAGCATTATCCAATTTTATTTTGCCTATCCATGAGGGATAAAATGGAGGGGTAAACTGGCATCTCATAGTTTGATACTTTTGATTATTACTAATGTTGAGCATTGTTTCATATGCCTATTGGAAATTATGATTTCTTCTTTTGGGTTTTGTGATATTTTCCAAATACATGGGCGTTAATATTTTAACTTCAGCCCTTTGTCTTTTATATGGGCTGTGTATAAATTCCCCCACTCAATCATTTTTGTTCTATTTTTCTGATAGGTTCTTTTGTTCAACAGAGATTTTAATTTTAGTATACTCTGTATTTTTAAGTAATATTTTTATTATTTATTTATTTCAAGCAGAGAGAGAGAATAGGTGCACAAAGGCCTCCAGTCACTGTAAACAAACTCCAGATGGCTGTGTAACTTTGTGTGTCTGGCTTTACTAGGGTACTGGGGAATTGAACCCAGGTCATTAGACTTTGAAGGCAAGTGCCTTAACCACTGAACCATCTCTCTAACCCTAGTCAGTCTTTTTTTCTTTACAGTTTTATTGGTGTTTTTAAAAATAAAATCCTTTTTTTGTCCCCAGCGTCATAAAGCTACTCCTATATATTAACATATGAACATTTTATAGTTTGGGTTTCACATTTTGGTTCTCAATACACTTGGAATTTCTGTGAAAAATGAGAGGATAGAAACTGGGGATGAAGCTCAGTGACAGAATGCTTGCGTATCATGTTCAAGGCCCAGAGTTCAGTTAGAAGCATCTAAAAAAGTTGAGGCTAGAGTTCAAATTTCATATTTTCCTTATAAACACCCAAGTATTCTAATATAGTTTGCTTAAAAATATCTCCCTCATTCACTTAAAATGCTAATTTATTCATATATGAAGCATTTATATATTTTTGGGGCAATTCATGACTTTCTCTTCTATTCAACTGGTCTGTTTGTCTAACCTCATACCAAAACAGCATTGCCTTATTACTATAGACTTGAATTAAGACATGGTTGCTAATAAGGAATATAGTCCATAGAATTCACGTTTCTCATGAAGTTATTTAATCATTATCTACCAAAACAGATACAGAGACTTTATTTTCCACAAGATTTTGTTGAGATTTTAGTTTCGGCATAAGTAGTTATTGAGGTGATAAAGATATAGCTCAGTGGTAATACATTGTTTAACATGCACAAAGTCCTTGGTCCAATACTCAGCACCAAGACAAACAAAACAAAAGCTATTATTTTTATAATTTATTTTATTTACAAGTTTTCTACATGTATATAATGTATTTTGACCATAATCCTTTCCCATTATCTTTTCTAGACCCCCTCCCCATCCCCTTTCTGATGAACTCCTTTTTTTTTTCAATTAGTTTCCCTTCTACCTTGATGTCTTTTTTCCTTCTGTTTTGGTATGATCTACTGAATTTAATGAGGGTTGCCTTCATGGGCATGGGTAAGGGATTATTAACTAGAGGATGTGGGCCTTACTAATAATGACTGTTTTACTTCAGAAAATATCTCCACTGCCCCAGCCTCCATTAACTGTCTATAACTCTTCAGTGAGGGAAGGAGTACCTTCATACCCTCCCCCATCATCCATATGGAATGTTGATTGACCCAATATTGTGTGGGTTTCATAGAGATTTTCAATACTCCCTTTATTTTGTGGTAGGATCTCACTCTAGGCTAGGCTGGCCTGGAACTCTGTAGCTCCAGGCTGGCCTTCAACTCACAGTCATCCTCTTACCTCTGCCTTCCAAGTGCTGGATTAATGATGTGTGACACCATACCCTTGTTCAGATTTTGAAAATCACTCTGAGATCATAAATGTAACAGCTATGTCATACCAGAATGACAACATTTCACAGCGCTCCTCCCAATCCTCTGGATCTTACATTCTTTCAACTCCTTCTTCCACATTGTTTCCTGAGTCTTGAATGGGGTGATACAGATGTCTCATTTAGCACTGAGCACTAAAGTGTCATTTAATCTCAACACTTTGGTGAGCTTTGTGTCTCTTCAGTAGTTACCACCATGTACAAAGAGAAGTTTCTCTAATTAAAGATTAAAATCACACTAATCTATGGGCATAAACATACATATTTAGAGGTGAAATTTGATAGGCACAGAGCATATCCATTTAGTCAAACAACAATAGTAGCTTCTCTCATATGGCCTATGACCTCTTCAGCCATAAGCATTATATTAGATTTTCAGTACCAATCATGAATTCTTTACCATGTAGTAGGCCTCAAATCTAATAAGACAATAGTTGGTTATTCTCGTAACAGTCATGTCACTTGCACATCCTGCTGGATTGTGTAGCTCTCCTGGTCCACAGCTTGGTAAGATTGTTGATCACTATTTTCCCCAACCAGCCTTCATAATACCTTCCAGCACTATGACAGCTAGCTAGTTGGGAGGAAGGTTCCATCTCAGTTCCAGCTTAGTTTCTCAGTTTCCTGCAGCACAATCATGTGGTGTCTTCAGCAATAGAGTTTTATCATCTAGTTCTTTGGACACCCAAGAGCATTGGTAATAGCCTTGTTATAAAAACAAAAACTATTGTTTTAATATTTTAAAATCTAATTTCAATGTTTCTCAAAATTTCATAATCTTCCTCACAATTTTGACACATTTGTTATATTTTATTGGTCGCTTATTATTTTACAAATTATTGACAACAAAGGATTTTCATGAAAGGATTTTAATGTTTCTTATGAATAAAGCATTTCTGATTTGTTCCAAGAGAATATATATGTATATATGTATGTATGTATACCTGTTTAAGAAATCAAGACTAAAAAACTGAAACCATATGCAAATCACAATAATGAACACAGGATTTATAATCATTTATATCTCCTGTCTAGCCAGTGCAAGACAACTCCCATCAACCCGTGTGAGCAAGAGTAGATGTACACAGCACACATTTAAGAAGAGGCTACTCTTTAATACCCTGGACAACTAACACACTCATCTGTGTGAGACCCAACATACTTTTGTAATTGATGGCAATGGTTTCACATCTTGAGTCTCACAAAGTAACCCAAGCTAATCCGGGTCTCATGATACACCTACTTCAGCGTCCTGAGTATCTGGATTACAATTGTGTCATTGCACCCAGTGCTACATTATTTTGACAGTGAACTGATAAAATTGTAGAAGGGATTTAGAAAGTTCTTTTCCTGAAAATCACTGACTGATAGCTTGGGAACACAAAGAAATGAAGAATGATGAAAAACTGGCATATATGCCTTCATTTTCTTTCTTTCTGTCTACATTACTTTGGCTGAAGGCACAGATAAATCATTATCCTTAATCTTTCTTGTAAGGCCACCTTGGATTTCCAGAACAGCAGACCCTCTTAGGAGAGACCATCCTTCAAGATGAGGCCAATTATCCATGATTAAATAGTCTGTATTCTGGGGCAGAAGGCCTCATCCACTGAGAACTACCTTGTTCCCTCAAGTAAAAAGGGCTTCTTAGGATCACCTGAAGCATCTGAATCAGTAATGATAGGACCATATCTAGACCAAGACTGCTGAATTATGCACACCTCTTATTCCCTGTCCCATTTTTTCCTGTACTTAAACCTGGAGCTTATTCAGTTCCTCAAAGATGGGCTTGGGATTGGTTACTGGATGCCTTTATTTGAGCATTTTCTCAATGTGACCACATTGAATACATTTCCTATCTCTTAATTGAGAGAGGGGAAGGAAATTAAGTGGGCTGCATTATAAGAAGTGAACAGTAATTCTGAAGGATCTACTGTTTCTATAGAAAATGTACATGAATCAGCTATTTGTCTATGGGGTGATATTTATTATGCAGGGTTATCACTGAAAATATGATTTTTAGAAATGGCCAAGGTAATATTTTTCACATTGATCTACAAATTCAACACTATTCCAACAAACATATCAACAGGTCCATTTTTATAGAATTTGACAAATTGATTAAAAAATTGAAAAGACATATTTGGGGCTGGGGAGATGGCTCAGAGGTTAAATAAAGGTGTTTGCTTATTGTCATCAGCCACACGCTGCTGGGATGAATCTTCAAACCAGGCACAATTTGGGAGGAAAATATTTATTGAACAGATCCAGGGGAAGTTAAGGAAAAAGGCTGGCCCCCTTTCACAGAAGCAAGCAGAGACAGAGACAGAAGCCCACCACCAGCACCACAAAGCAAGCACACTCTAACTAACAAAAGGAACTCCAGGCTTGAGCTCAGACTGCTTTTCACATATGTAAAGCTAGAATTCCAGACCCACCCCAGAAATACCTTAGGGCTGAACCCTAGGATTTGGCCAAGGTGACACACTTCCTATAGCCAGAACTGGCTGGAGACAATTCACAATTATAATAAACCTTTGATTCTTTTGGGGGACATTAATTCAAAACTACCACACTTATGAAGCCCAATAGCCCAGTTTCTATTTCCCAGTACCCATGTAAATTTTTCTTAAATATTGAAAAAAGACACATTTGGGAAACTGGTATAAGAAAGATGTGACATTGCTAAGGAGTAGAGAGTTTCCTTTATGAAAAAAAAATTGAGACTCATGTCTTATATGATAAAGTCTAAATATATAAAACAGATAAGTGACAGGTAAAATTTTTTAAAGTTTTTTTTTGGGGGGGAGGAAAGTGATTTATTAGGCTTACAGTGTCCAGAGGGATACTGTCAATGGTAGAAGTAGCTGGCTACTTTTCATAGATCCAAGCAGAGAGATACCACCAACATCCAGCACCACTAGCAAGTATGACTTAAAAAGTATTTTTATGTACTTATTTAGGAGAAAGAGAGAGAGACAGAAAGACAGAAAGACAGACAGACAGACAGACAGACAGACAGACAGACAGACAGACAGAAAGAGAGTATGTACATGCCAGGGCCTCTTGCCACTGCAAACAAACTCCGAAGGCATGCACGCTTTGTGCATATGGCTTTACATAGACACAAGGGAACTGAATTCAGGCCATCAGGTTTTGCAAGAGGATCCTGTAACTGCTGAGCCATCTCTCCAGTCCAATAACTAAAATTTCAAATCCAATAAAAGTCATAACGTACTTAGACACAAATTTTCTGAAGAAAACAAGGGAAGGACTGTGAAGGTCAGGTGCCTGCAAGGACCACCCCTCCCCTTTCAGCCCCTCCCCATGAATGGGAGGTGTCTAGTTAGAGCTACAACCTAGGTACTAAAACTGATTGGTCAGATATGAACCAATCAGCTGTCTGACTCACCTGGGGAGGACTTAAAACTAGCTTCCCTAGAGGAAGCCAGCCCTTTCCCCCCCCCCCCCCATGGCCAGGCCACAGAAGGATCTCTGAATTTCCAGGCCTTAAGAAGGTAAGGCCTTCCCCCCACCCCAGCTGGGGTAGGGGAGGGCAGGCTCCAGAATTTTTCCCTCATGAACCTCTCCTTCTCATGATGGGAGCTTTCTGTAATCTTTTCTTTGGGTGCTTATTTAGCTAACTAATATAAGCTCTCTTGAACTCTCTGACAAGTGTTTTCCCCACACTAGTGGCTGGAGAACTCTGTAACTTCTCACATGGTGATTGGGAGAATTTCCCATCCAACTCCCCTTTTCCTAATATACTAAATTAGAATAAATATGTAATTAAAATTTAATTCTGTCCCTGTGTACAATTCTCTGGCATTAGGGGACACAAACTCAGATTAGGAGGAGGGGGAAGGGAGGATTCCAAAACTCTCTCTCTGTCTCCGTGTTGCTTATGAATATTAATTATCAGTAACCTGTATCAGGATAATAATGATATATTTGATTCCATAAATATTGTATGCTACAAGACATGGAATATAGGTCTGTTTTTACATTCCTAAAAGGATTTTCCCTGATAGTCATGATAATGTTAGGTGAAACACAGAGGTCAGTAATACATGGCCATTAATTGGTCTAAAATTAGGCCAAAATGATTTGTCTATGGACCTGCAACATTGCAGCTCCCTGAATTCACAATTCTAATCAGTTAATCTGACATGTAGAAACTTTAATGCGGGTACAGCTTTGTGTTCTTGGAACTTAAGCTCACAACTAAAATACAGGTTTAACTACACTCACAATAGTACCAGTCCCAAGCTGGAAAAAAGTAAAGACAAGGCTGGGGTGTTGCTCGGTGCTATGGCACTTGTCTAGCATGCATGAGGCACTTGGTTTGATTGTCAGCAGTACAGGGAAAGGGAACAGAAACAGAGGAACAGTTGGGATAAAGGACAAGGGAAAACAGGAGGGACGGGGAGAGGAAAGAAGGAAAGGGAGAGACCAGCTTTCTTTGGCATAATGACTAAAAGGGCTCTGCAGGGGAGGGGAGCTGGTCATGCTCTGTGTCTAAATCCAGGGGTTGGTTACATGGGCATATTTGTGAACAGTTGTTACTATGTATACCTAGGGCTCAGCAGTTAAGGTGTTTGCCTGCAAAGCCTAATGACCCCAGTTCGATTCCCGAGTACCCATGTAAAGCCAGATGCACAAAGTGGTGTATCTGAAGTTGGTTTGCAGTGGCTAGAGACCCTGGAGGACCCATTCTCTCTCTCTCTCCTCTGTATGTGTGTGTCTTCTCTCTGTCTCTCTCTGCTTACAAACAAATAAAATATTTATTAAAAGATGTGTCCATTTCTGTGTATGGATATACATAATTTAAACATTTGGAAACATGCCAAATAGGACACTTCCTAATATATGACTTTCTAAATCAAGTTGCATGCATAGCAAAAATAATTTTCCTTAGACAAATTCATTCCAGGTATACTAATTATAAACTAACACACTATGAATATCCAAAAAAACCAGCAACAGAACCCGAGAATCATTTTGCAAAATATATTACTGACCACTAATTAGGATAAAGAATATATAAATACTCCACAGGAAGCAATACTAAAAAGTAAACAACTTAAAATGGGGAGTGGGGAGATGATTCAGTGGGTAAGAATACTTGCTGTGAAATTGTGAGAACGTGAGTTCTATCCTCAGTAACTACATAAAATATCCAGTATTATATGGATGTATAAAATTGTCAATAGAAGCTGGGGGATACCTCACTGTTAAAAGTGCTTGCTTTCCACAGAACCCATGTAAAGCTGGAAGCAAGTAGCACACACATCTGAAATTCTAATGCACCTATGGCTATGGAAACTGGAGTCAGGAGAGTCCTGAAGTTGCAAGGTCAGCTAGCCTTGGGATGGCAGCAGGAGAAAGTGAGAGCAAGAGAGAGAGAGAGAGAGAGAGAGAGAGAGAGAGAGAGAGAGAGACAGAGAGAGAGACAGAGAGAGAGACAGAGAGAGAGAGAACAAACGAGAGAGAGAGAGAGAGTCTCAAAGCTGAAGGCAAAAATTGATGCTCCAATATTCTCCTATGACCTCCACATACATGCACCCATCACACACACACAAATTCACAACTATTCAATAAATAAAATGATTTTTAAGAAACTGGGCCTGGCCACACATGCCAGTAACCCCAGGGCTGAGGGGGTGGAGACAGGAGGATCTCTGAGACTTGCTGGTTAGCCAGTCTAACTGAAAAATGGCAGTTCCATGTCCAATGAGAATCCCTGTCTCAAGGAAATAGGACAGAAGATCAATAAGGGAGGACTCCCAATATCCTTCTCTGGCTTCCACATACATGTGCATGAGATGTATTCACACACACAACGTACTACATACATCCAAAACGGATATGTTGCTTGTGGTGATTTGAATCATATGCTGCTCAGAAACATGTGTTTTGAATGCTTGTTCCTCAGCTGATAGCAACTTGAGAGTTGGAACCTTACAAGACAAGGTGTGTCACTGGCATTGGACCTTGGGATTTATTAAGCCCTAGTGTGCCAGTGTTAATTTGGCTCATTCTCTTGCTGCGGTTTTCCACCTGCTGTAGCAGAAGTAATGTAGAGCTTCTTCTCATGACATCATGAAACTTCCCCTCAAGACTGTAAGTCAAAATAAATTCTTTCCTCTAATGAGCCACTTCTGGTCAGGGGTTTTGTGCCAGCAATG
Organism: Zapus hudsonius; assembly: GCA_004024765.1. Lineage (NCBI taxonomy): Eukaryota > Metazoa > Chordata > Mammalia > Rodentia > Dipodidae > Zapus > Zapus hudsonius. The sequence continues at coordinate 2,871 of PVHP010044802.1, read as the reverse complement.
TGAAGGTAGCTACAACATTGCTGAAGACACCACATGCTTCAGTTGCAGGACACTGTGAAATCAAGATAGAAATGAGCTGGAAGCCTCCCTGCTTACTAGCTGTCATAGTGCTGTAAAGTGCTATGCAGCCTGCTGGGGGAGAAAACTCATCAGCAGTTTTAAACTACATAGGACCCTGCAAGCTCCACAACTGTCCATCAAGGTATGGTATGCCCGCTAATGCAATAGTGGCTTATTTGTTATAGGGATAATCAGCTGCTCTCTGCTTGCATTTGAGGACACCTCCTAGGTAGGTGAATTCCCACCTCATACTGAAAATCTCACCAGAAGCCTATGGCTGGGAAAGTCACAAGCCCTTGGGGAGAGGCTACTCTCTCTCTCTCTCTCTCTCTCTCTCTCTCTCTCTCTCTATATATATATATATATATATATATATATATATATATATATATATATATATATATATATATATTGCCAAATAGATATATTTTATGCCCACCAAATTGCCATCTATGTATTTATGTTTATGCTCATATATTAGTACTGCTCTCAAAACTAATCAAAATGCTGAGAAGTGAGAGTTCAGTGTTCAGCAATACATGACACATCTCTATCATACCCTCCAAAGCGAAGAAACCATTATGGAAGAGGTGGTGGAAAAATGTATGAGCCAACGAATGGATGGGGAGGAGTGTGGTCTTCCAGAAACAAAGTGGCAGTTGCATTTATGACCTCACAGCAGCTGTTGCTACCTACACAAGAGCTGCATAAATGAAGGCAAAAATTATATCAAAATAGAAGAGGGACTAGTTTTAAAAAGAGAGGTCGATTGGAGTGGACATAGGGGAGGAGAGACAAAGATGGTGTGAAACAATTATCATCAGGGTACATTTTGTATATATCTGGTGGTTGTCAATAAAAAGTTTTAAAAATAGGTAAAGAATATAAAAAAGGTACTTCAGAGAAGAAGAAATATGTAAGCCAGGAAACCTATGAAAAGCTGCTCAGCTTTGTAAAATAATATGGCAAATGCAGATTCAAGTATTCAAGAGATGGGCTAGAAGGCTATACATCACATTCAGTATAAGACTACCACTGGGGAAATGGGAAAGTGAATGAAAATGGGGCAAAGTTCAAGTAAACTTCAATATTTCTGTTTTCATTCCTTGAAAAAAAGTCAAGGTACCTAAATAGCAAAACAGTGAAACTTCAGTAGTGACCACTGGTATTTATTATATCTAATACCTGAGATATCACCAGTATCAATCAATGACTATTTTAAAGTTTTAAAAAATTTAACGGTTTTCCTACCAACTTATAAAACTCAACTGACAAGAACATCAAAAAGGAGATCGAGTGAGGTACAGAAGGCTTGAGAACTCATTATGGAGAGAGTGACTCCTGATCTTTGTGGACCTATAATAACTGAAATAGTAGGAAAATTTTACTTTAACACTCAAGTTTTGGCTAAGTACCCAGAAAATGACTTTGAACTTTCTAATCAGTTCAACTATCATATTTTCACTCTTCTCTCCTAACAGACACTGGATGGTGCTACTGTCCCAAAAATTGTGCTCTAAAAACAAAAACACTTTTCAGGAGAGAGACATTTGTGCAACTATGTTTATAGCAGCTCAATTCATAATAGTCAAGAATTGGAATCAACCAAAATGCCCTTCCATGGAGGAATGGCTAACAAAACTCTGGTATATTTATACCATGGAATTCTATTCAGCTGAAAGGAACAATGACATATCAAAATTTAAGGAAAAATGGTCTGACTTGGAGCAGATCCTACTAAGCGATCTCTCAAAAGAACAGAGAGCCAAACACCGCATATTCTCCCTCATATGCGGTCCTTAACCAGGCTAACCATAAATTCTACGCAGACTAGTAGAAAGAAGTGAGAGGTTATGAATGAGGGGTAAGGGATGGGGGGAGGGGAATGATTTAAGCATGAGGCTAAAACAAAATGGGTTCAAAATCATATAATCCTCACAAGCATACTGTAACCTATTAAGCAAGTAATGGGCGCTTCTTGCAAGAGGGGCCATGAATCGTAGGGGAGAGGGTCTAAGCCTTTGAAAAATTGATCAGTCTGACGACCCCTGATCCCAGTCACCCGTTCCTTCCTTCACTGAGGTATTGACCAAAGTAACCCATGAGGTTCCAAAAACAAGACAGGATTCTGTCAAAACTCTTGAATGCCCACCCAAGGCCGGAGGCAAAACCCTGTTGCTGAAGAAACCACAGAATGCCATCGATCAGCATTGAGAGATCCTGTGAGGTCTGGAATGGTAACCAGCCCCCAGATGGTAGTTAGTGTAGTGCTGGAAGGCACTGCACAAGCTGCCAGGGGAAGCTGGTCAATGACAGCTGGAGCAAACAGAGACCACTGGCATGAAACGCAGCCTGCTGCCATGAGTAGGCTGACCACACCTCCTAAGGGAGAGAACAGCAAACCAAGAAAAGAGCCCTTGTGCAATGGAGGAGCCAAAGCCTGGAGGAGGCAATCAACAGCTTTTAAATTCGGCCAAATATTTCACTTAGTGAGGGGGAGCCCTTGACTGGAACTGGGGATTTAGGGTGTTATGCACTGGGAGCTGGACTCTTGGGCCCCCAATGAGAGATGCACTCTGCGAGTGATTGAAGGAGAGGCTACTAAAAATAGAATCTAGCTAATTCAGAAATGTGTATCTCAGTTAACCTATACTAATCTCACTCTCCGATAGAGATTCTGTTTGTATCTTTCAGAATGCAGCGAGAGAGTTGTGGCTCATCCAATCCTACCAACACACTGCAGGCCTATAGCTGACATTCTGACAAGACATGAGCCACCCCTGACATACCCTGGAGGATCCATATGGAACC
>PVHP010044801.1:0-14021 GCA_004024765.1 Zapus hudsonius | reverse complement strand
TAGAGCTGTGTTGTTGGGGGTGGGCTTATGGGGGTTATAAGCCAGCTTCCCCTTGCCAGTATTTGGCACACCTTCCTGCCGCTGTTTGCAGTGCTGTGGCAGAGGTGATGTCCAGCCCTCTGCTCATGCCATCGTTTTCCCTGCCAGGATGGAGTCTCCCCTTGAGTCCGTAAGCCAAATAAACCCATTCCTCTACAAGCCGCTTTTGTTTGGGTTCTTCCTGCGCAGCAACTAGAAAGCTGACTGCAACACCTGGGCTTGGTGAGAGAGAAGTACACTATGGCCACCTTGGGGCAGAGGGCGGAATGTAGGGAGGGTGTCCTCTTAGTAACGTTTGCCTAGTCCATATCACCTTAAGTGTCTAGGCTAAAACTTAGAGCCACTTTTTTTTCCTCCCCCAAGATGTATCTACTTAAGTTTAAAGCTAATATAGTGTCTTCAACCCATGGACTAACTAGATTGGACAAGCTGGAAATACTTATGATAGAAGCAGGGCTCACCTTCCTAGCCTATAACTCTGCATTCCCTGCCCCATGTCCCAGCCCCACCAGCCTCACTCTTGCTTCTTTTGTGGACTTTGTCGCTTGTGCAGTAACTCGCCCTGCCCACTAGGTTGTGAGTATCTTGCAGGCCAGTGTCTGGTGCTATGGGACCTCTGGGGTCCACTGCTTCACGACAACATGGAGAAAGCCCAGAGGGAGGAATTGGCCAGATGGACTTCACTGGGCTACAGAAGGGCTTCCCAGGAATCCTATATCCTGTCCTTTGCATCTGCCAGGGCTCCTCTTTGCTCGTCTAAGGCAATCTACATTGTTTACTGCAGGGCCAGACACAGAACCCAGGGGAGGAGCCTCCCCCGCTCCCTGGGCACCTGCATGCTGTCCTCTCAGATAATGCTGGGCGGGGCCTTGCGAAAACAGTTACCCACAGAGGCAGGTGTACTTTCCTGGACCAAAGTACAGCCTAAGGTTGAGCCCAGATAACAGGAAATCCCTCTTCTGCCAAGGAGTTCCATTTTTCTTCCTGAATTCATCTCCAGATGAACAGCAGAAATGGACAAAACTTGTTCTTGTCACCTTTTAAAAAATATTTAATTTGCCGGGCGTGGTGGTGCACGCCTTTAATCCCAACACTTGGGAGGCAGAGGTAGGAGGATCGCAATGAGTTCAAGGCCACTCTGAGACTACAGAGTGAATTCCAGGTTAGCCTGGGCTAGAGCGAGACCCTACCTCGAAAAACCAAAAAAAAAATTTTTTTCATTTATTTGCAAGCAAAGATAGAAGAGAGACAGAGGTGGGCACGCCAGGACCTCCAGCTACTGCAAATAGACTCCAGATACATGTGCCACTTTGTGCATCTGGCTTTACATGGGTGCTGGGGATTGAATCCAGGTGGTTAGGCTTTGCAGGCTTTAACAACTGAGCCATCCCTCCTGCCCATCTTGTCACCTTTGACTTGTGCTCATTTCACAGTCTTTACCCCTGTGATTCTCTGCTGCTTGACCCTATGGAAGTCCTTGTGAGGTCAGGGAATACTATGTATTTTGGAATACTTTGAATGGTGGTGGGGGGATGGAATCCCACTCTTTCATAGCCTTGTGAACCAGCCCTGCTAGACATGACCTGAAAGAGCTATCTTTCTGGGCTCTGGGGAGCTTACAGGCCAGAGGATCTTCCACCCAGACCACCAGGTGCTCACTGTTTTCTTGGATGCCCCAGACTTGAGGTTTTCTGGGCGCCTGCCACTGGAAGCATTTCCCACACCTTCAGAAGGTGCTTTGCTGGGCACTGAGAGGGCTGTAGCTGCACCAGACCACGGCCCTCCCAGGGCCGGCATGAGTGATGGCACATCTGCATCTAGGTCAGTGCTCTGCTGCTGAGCTGCACCCCCAGCTCTGTGTCCCCTGCTCCCAAGACCATGTTTTTTCTTTTCCTTTCTTCTTTTAAAAATATTTTTAAAATTTATTTTCAAGCAGAGAGACGGGAGAGAGAATGGGCATGCCAGGGTCTCCAACTACTACAAACTCCAGATGCATGTGCCACTCTGCATCTGGCTTTATGTGGGTACCAGGGATCGAACCAGGGTCTTTAGGCTTTGCAGGAAAGAGCCTTAACCACTGAGAAATCTCTCCAGCTCCCCCCCCCTTTTTTTAAGCAGGTTTTCAATCTAGCCCAGGCTGGCCTGGAACTCACTCTGAAGCCCAGGCTGACCGTGAATTCAACCACTCTTCTACCTCTGTCTCCCAAATGCTGGGATTTAAACGCATGAGCCTCCACTGCTGGCTGTTGAGACCATGTCTTTTTATTTTATTATTTTTTTAAATTTTATTTATTCAATTTCAAGCAGAGAGATAGAGAGAGAGAGAGAGAGAGAGAGAGAGAGAGAGAGCACACCAGGGCCACCACCTTGTGGGTCTGGCTTATGTGGGTCCTGGGGAATTGAACCCAGGGCCTTAGGCACTGGAGGCAAGTGCCTTAACAGCTGAGCCATCTCACCAGCCCTAGAGACCATGTCTTTTTAAATCAGTGGATTCATATAGGACATTTTTTATGTGATTTCGTTTATCGTGTATATCTTCCAGAACAGCAACAACAACAATTGCATTTAGGGACAGAGAGATGGCTCAGTAGTTAAGTGCACAAACTGTGTAAGTATGAGGACCCGAAGGGGCCTGAGACCATCTAAGCTTGAGTAGCCAGAACTCACCTAAAGAGCTGGGTGTGGTCACACACATCTATAACCCCAATCCTGTCGGGAGCAGAGCAGAGAATCTCTGGAACTCGCAAACAGCAAGTTCTGGAATCAGTTAAGAGATTCAGTCATAAGGAAAAAACCAGGTGGATGAGTGATGGGAGGGGCACCTGATGTTCTCCTGGAAGCTGCAGGTGAGCCCACAGGACACCTCATTAGTGTTCACACATGCACACACCCCATGCACATACCGCCCACACATACCACCCCACACATACTGTGCATACGCAGAAAGCCAGCATTAGTGACTATTACGATCCATCTGTTGCTTGTGGAGTACTTGAGACATGCAGCCTCCTCTCATAGGTGATTTCAATCCCCTCCTTGGATCAAGTGCTAACATTCAGCCCATTTGACAGATGGCGTCAGTTGTCTTGAAATTATTTCTCATATCAGATTTTGAATGTAAATTAATTCAAAACGAACATTTTAGCAAAGAACAGAGAACAAGTCAGGGAAGATTTGAGGACATTCTGTCATCCATGACACTGTAGGCTGTGTTTTCATTTGTTTATGAGAGAGGTGTTTCCTGAGCACCAGGGAGGTACAGCCAGGAGTGCTCCTTGCTCTGGGCATTGGGAATGACTTGCCAGGCTGCAACTACCTTATTTGTTCCTGAAAACTGCTGGGGACCTAGATGTCATTCCAGATTGGGTCCAGCTCTCCAACTTTGGAGCCCCTGACTCCAATGCACTGAGGTTGTTCATTCATTCATTGATTCACTCACAGTGCTGAGCGTGGAGCCTCCTGTCTCACATGTTACATACGATCTCAGTCTAAAGGCCTAGAAGCGATCCCTGCAAGTGTTTTACACTGAGCTCTCTGTTTTTTTTGAGACAAGGTCTCACTAAATTGCCCAGGCTGGCTTTCAACTCACACTAGCCCAGGCTACCTTTGCATTTTCAATCCTCTTGCCTCAGCCTTCCGATAGCTAGTATTGAACCTGCTTTTGGCCTGTGTTTTATAGGATAGTGAGAACGCTGAATCAGGACTTGGTGGGGTCAGGAAGCCTTAGAATAGCAAGGTGCACGGTGTACACTCAGCTCCTAGCAGAGACCCCACTCAGCTTCTCTGTGGAAGCAGCACCCTCTTCAGCTGTCTGTAACACCTGTGGGTGGCCCTGTGTCCCCGGAAGAAAATGGGAATGTGTGCCACAGGTCACCTTCCGGCCCCTTGAGCATGGGATGAAAACTTGGCAGGGCTCTCTGGGCGGTTGGAAAAGCCTGTGCTTTCAAAGGGAAGAGAAGGGAGGGCACTTAAGGCTGCAGCTGGCCCTGTGCCTTTGCCTTTGACTTGTTCTTTGTGTCCCTAAGTCACTTAGCCCGTGGGTACAGGGAGTGTGGCCAGCGATTCTTCAGAATGTGAGCACCTGACAGAAGGACAGAAGGAGGTGACATTGTGGGACACACACACACACACACACACACACACACACACACACAGGGCCTGGAGAGGTGGCTCAGTGATAAAAGGCACTTGCTTGCAAAACCTGCCAGCCCAGGTTCAATTCCCCAGCACCCATGTTAAAGCTGGGTGTAAAGTGGCACTCCTATGCAGTGGCAAGAGATCCCAGCAAGCCCATGCACGTGTGTGTGTGTGTGTGTGTGTATGTGTGTGTGTGTCTGTCTGTCTGTCTGTCTGTCTGGTGTCTGTGTGCAAATGTGCTTGCACACACATTCGTAAATAAATATTTTTAATTCATAAATACTCATTCATAAATAAATATTTTTAAAAAGACAATGGTGAAACTAAATAGAAGCTGACAGAAAGAAGCAGAAAGCATCTCATCCCTCCACTTGGAAAATGATCTCTGCTAACATTTGCTGTATGTTTCTCCCTCTGTTCTTTGTGTGACATCACAAGACATTTGTAACTTAGAATGAATTTTAGTAAAAGTGGAAGATACAGTAGTAAAACACTGGTTCATTTACATATATATTCTTCCATACCACTCTCCTCAACCCATTCCTGATCTTTGGATACTAGCAAAAAATCAGATATGACTATTAATTTAGAATAGATAAGGCATGAACCTGGTAAAACATTGAATTACGCCTTTCCCCATCCCCTAATTTCCCTCCCCAAAGGTTCATGTGATCTCAGCTTCTCAAGAGTTACTGTAAGAGTGATTTGAGCTGCATGTGGTGGTTCACGCCCCAAGTCTCCACACTCAGGAAGAAGCTAAGGCATGAAGAGAATCATGATTTCAAGGCTAGTCTGGGCTACAGAGCAAGACCCTGGCTCTTTTTGTTCTTTTGTGTGTAGTATGTGTGGTGTGTGTATCCACACATGTGTATGCGCACGTGTGTGCAGATGCATATGCTTTGTGTACAAAGGCCAGAGGAAGACATTGGATGTCCTCTGTCTCTCTTCCACTGAACCCACCCTTGTCAGCATTGGGGTTGAAAGCATGTTGTGTGCGTGCTTGGCTTTTTACATGGATGCTGGGATTGAACTCTGGTCCTCATGCTTACATAGCAAGTGCCCACAGAGCCCACTTCCCAGACCCTTCACCCCAAAAAAGAAAGAAAAAAATTATTCTATGCATGAACAAGAATTCTGTGCATTTTGACATAAATGTAGTTAATATACATTACTTACTGTAATGGTTAAGTTTTGTTGCCAACTTGACCTTTCAAGTAATTTTGGGTGGGTCTCTGAGGATGTTTATAGGAAGGCAGCCTCTCAGTAGGGGGCAGGATGTAAGGAAGCGCAAAGGAGCTATAAGTAAACATCCTTTCCTGTGTGGGCAGTGCAGGAAGGAAATTCCAGAGACTCAGGGAGTCATTAAGTCTGGGATAGAATTGCAAGACCCCACCTTAGGGCTATATAAAGGTGAAAGAATTCTCTCCTTGCCCTCCTGCCTGTTTGCTAGTGTGTGTGTGATGTAGGTGGTGGGTTTTTCTCTCTGCTTGGACCTGTGAAAGAGGAGCAGCCTCTTTTGCATTCTGGAACTTCCCCTGTATCTAGAGCTACAAATAAATCCTTTCCTCCCATAAATTGTGCCTGGTTTGAAGATTCATCCCAGCGGCGTGTGGCTGACCACACAGAGACCACTTCCCAGACCCTTCACCCCAAAATTCTAGTCCAAGAAGACCTGGAATTCTTTTCTGTAGCCCAGGCTTGCATTGGACTGAAGGTGATCCTCCTACCTCAGCCTCCCACGTGCTGGGATTAAAAGTGTACACCACCATGCCTGACTCATGCTTGGGTTTTTTTATTCTTAATGTATGCTTTTAAGATTCGTCCATGCTGGTGCTGTTTTATCAGTCAAGAGTCTGTTTATTTGTATGGCGAGAGTATAACACAGTGTGTTCATTTGTTCCCGCATGAATGCTTGAATGTTGGACTATTTCAAAGGTCCTGCCTGGTTTTACGTAACACTGTGCTGATGATCCTTAACTCTCTGTCTCTCTATCTGGAATAAATCCCTAAAATGGAATTGTGGATCACAAGATGGGATTTTAAAAACCATCCATGTCACAATTTAATAAATTCCCCAGAGGTTATACAAGTTTATGCTTCTGAATGCTCCTCGGTAACTTTGCTAACCCGGATATAACCCTTTAAAAACATTAGTACTGTTTGGATCAGCTAAAAATGGAGCCTCAGCGGCTTTGTGTAAAAAGACCAGAGTGGGATGGGAAGGCCGTTGGTGGGGGGAGCCTCTCAGGGGTCTGTGGACCCCTGATGGTAGCGAGGAGCCAGGCTGCTACCCTGTCAAGCATGCGTCACACCTGAAAAAATTACCAACAACTTAATACTCTCTCATGACCCATTCCTTATCCAGTTTCTCCTGTTGTCTGATCAGTGCTTTTCCTACTGAGCCAAGGACAAGGGTATGCACCCGTCATCTTTGCTACCCGGGAGGCCGAGGCCAGAGGATCGCTTAAGCTAGGTGTTCAAGGCCAGCCTTGATAGTGTACTAAGATACCCCCCACCTCCCTGTTTCATTTGGTTTCTTAAAAGCTTTTATTTTATAGTCGATGTGTTCACACAATCCAGACTTGTACATTGTGTTTGTTCATTTTTTAAGATGCAAGTCTTCTCTGCTGCCCCTCCCTCATCATCCATTTAAAATTTATTTCATGCCAGTGAATTTCAGGGAGGAAGGGGTCTTAACTACGCTATCAAGAATTGAATAATAGGCCTGGTGTGGTGGCGCACGCCTTTAATCCCAGCACTCGGGAGACAGAGGTAAGAGGATTGCCTTGAGTTCAAGGCCACCCTGAGACTACAGAGTGAATTCCAGATTAGCCTGGGCTAGAGCGAGACCCTACCTCGAAAAACCAAAAAAGGAATTGAATAATAACTTGGGGCTGAAGAGATGGCTTAGTGGTTAATGTGTTTGCCTCCAAAGCAGAAGGACCTGAGTTTGAGTCCCTAGTGCCCACTTAAAGCCAGATGCACAAGGTGGCGCATGCATCTGGAGTTTGTTTATAGTGGAGGCCCTGGTGCACCCATTCTCTCTCTGTCTGCCTCTTTCTCTCAAATAAATAAATATATAAGTAAAATATTTTTCAAAAACTGAATAACTTACCCAAGGCTATGAAGTGAGTAGGAAAAAAGTCGGCCCAAATTTCACATCCATCATACTTGTACCAAAAGTGAGGTCCCCTCACCCAAGGGGTCTTGAAAAGCTATAGAAGGTCTATTATTTGATAGAGGTTAGAAGAATGAGGAAAGGGGCCCCGGGGAGAATGGGTCAGTGGTTAAAGGTGCTTGCTAGCAAAGCCTGACTGCCCAGGTTCAATTCCCCAGTACCCACAGAAAGCCAGATGTATAAAGTGGTGCATACATCTGAAGTTCCTTTGCAGTGGCAAGAAACCCTGGTGTGCCCATTCTCTCTCTTTCTCTCTCTCCTCTCTCTTTCTGGAAATAAATGACATTTTTTTAAAAAGAAGAAGAAAATGAAGAAAGGCAGAAAAAAGTGTTGAAGAAGTTGACCTTGAAGGACCCATGGTAGGGTGTGACAGTCAGGTGACGACAGTGCTTGAGTCCCACAGGGACTGGCTGGCTGAGTTGGAGGAGGACATGACCAAGAATGTTCGGCACTAGTCTGTCTAGAAGTTGCTTGCTTTTTTTAAAATGTGTGTGTGTGTGGAGGGTGTGATGGGTGTACATGTTTGTGTACCTAGGTGTGAGTGCAGATGTGTGTAGAAGTCAGAGGACAACTTTGGGTCCTGTCCTTGCCTTCCACCTTGCTTGAGGCCAGGTCCCCTGTTCACTGCCGCCCTCACCAGGCTAGCTGGCTTGTGAACTTCTGGGTGATTCTGCGCTCTCTGCCTCCCTGCAAGAGGGTGTTGCAGGAGTCTATCCAGTGCACGAGCTGTGAGGAGTGTGGTCTCTCATCAGGAAGCCCCTGAATGTTGTTTTTGGGGGGTGTTTGGAAGATTAGCATGAGTGGGGTGGGGAGCAGACCCGTGGTCTCTGTTGGATGACCTGGCCTGATAATAGAGAGGGGCAGGGGTTGTAGCTTCCAGGAATGAGATACAGGTGGCCAGTGACAGATATCCGAGGGCATGACCTCTCGCTCTGCTGGAAGGAAGCTTGACCCAACTTCAGCAGGAGGGATGTCAGAGCAATGCTGCCTTCTGAAGAAGGATGTTGAAACAGTGTTCCCACAGAGATGTTCGAACCTTACCGAAAATGCATCTGAGGCTTGTGAAGCAATCGGCCCAGAGGGGAAGGAGGGAGCCAGGGCCTGTCTTGGCTTCATAGGTAGCTAGGTGCCTTCTATTCCTCCGGCCTCTGCAGCCCCTCCCCCACTCCTTCCTTCCTTTTTTTTTTCTCTCTCTGCTTCCTGTCAGTCACCTTGGCTACACCTGGTATCTCCTCACCTCTTAGTACATAAGCTTCCAGGTGACATGTTTCAAGTCTGTCTGTTTGGATGTGGCTAGACACAGATAGGGGTCTCTGTATCTCAGAAGCTATTTGTCATTAAGGAGCGAAATTTCAAATACACATGAAATCCTAAGGGAGATAGAGAAGTTCAGAGAGCTGGATTTCAGGGGGAGAAAAGAAAGCATGTCCTTCCTTGCGGCACGTGCCTCAGTCTACCAAGTAGCAACACAGGGCTTCCATAGAGGAGGCAAGTCTGTGTTTACAGAGGAATGAGATCTGTCAGAATTAATTATGTGCAAAATATTATATGTGACCTGGGGGATATAATTCTGAGCTCACTCATGGACCTCGGCAGGTGGGCACCCTTGGCTGCCTGAGGCTGTTCTGTGCCAGCTTCTACAGCCTTGTAGGCCTCTGTTAGGCTCCTAATGCCAAGGCTGTGAGGAAATTCTTGTGAGAGCCATTCGGCAGGTGGATACTGAGGCGGTTAATCTCAGCAAGCTTTTCAGTAAATCTCAGGGCTTAGTGGATTCATCAGATCAGGAAGCACCAGGCTTGGATTTTCACCAGATGTGCTGAAGTTCAGCTTTCCCCAGTGCAGCCAGAGCCCTGCAGCATGGGGGTTTCACAGAGCGAGCTTCTGGGGTGTGGGTGTGCTGCCTTCCACGAAGGAGGTGGGATTCTGTGGTAAACCCAGTTGAACCTAGAGTTTCCCAAACTGGTGTGTTCTTCCTACAAACATTTCAGGGGTACTGTTACTATCTGATTCGTTTTAGGAAGGAATAATAGGGTTGGACTCGGTGTTTCCCAAACTCTGACCCTTAGAACCTCTGTCTTCAAAAATATCACTGGACTATAATATCATTGGGAAACATGATAGGTGCATAGCCTGACAGCAAAGCTTTTCATGATTTTATTTATTAATTTTTCAAGCAGAGAGAGAGAGAGAAGAGAGGCAGAGAATGGGCACACTAGGGTCTCCAGATACATGTGCCACTTTGTGCATCTGGCTTTACGTGGGTACTGAAAAATGGAACTCAGGTTGTTAGGCTCTGCAGGCAAGTGACTTAACTGCTGTGAGCCATCTCTCCAGGCCCTATGATTTTTTTAAAAAAATTGGTTTTAGTTAGCATGCAGCATAAAATGCTTCATTATTGTATTCTCATTTATATACAGCATTTTATTTGTCATTTGTATTTATCTTGTTTATCATTTATTTATTTTGGGTTTTTTTTTTCAACGTAGGGTCTCACTCTAGCCCAGGCCGACCTTTAACTCACTCTGTAGTTCTAGGTTGGCCATGAACTTGGATCCTCCTCTCTCTGCCTCCCAAGTGCTGGTATCAAAGGTGTGTACCACCACGCCCGGCTGTGCTCATACTTACAATGCTTCTGAAAACTCCCAATTCTGCATCAACACTGACCTGCTTTCTCTTTGGAAACCATTTATTGCTACTGGGTAGACTGAGGCATTTTTCCTGCCCTCCTTTTGGCAAGAAAATGTCTTCTCTTTTCTTTGACCTCCTCCTAGTTTCTTATTACCTTCCCCCCCCCATCTTTATGAGGGTTTAGAATTGCCCACTTCGATGAGTTGTTTATATTCGCTGAGGTCAGGGTCCATCATTGTCCCGTCTTGTATTCATTTCTACTTTTTTTTTTTCGAGGTAGGGTCTCACTCTAGTCCAGGCTGACCTGGAATTCACTATGTAGTCTCAGGTGGCCTTGAACTCATGGTAATCCTCCTACCTCTGCCTCCCGAGTGCTGGGATTAAAGGCGTGTGCCACCACACCCAGCTATTTCTACTAATCTTGACCATTCTCAAAATCAGGTTCGTGGTGGCACACACCTTTAGTCCCAGCACTCGGGAGGCAGGCAGAGGTAGAAGGATTTTCATGAGTTCAAGGCCAGCCTAAGACTTCATAGTGAATTCCAGGTCAGCCTGGGCTTGAGCAAGACCTTGTGTCAAAAAACAAAACGAAACAAAAAGTCAGGTTCTTTGTGTAATTATTGAGCCTCCCTCCCTCCCACCTTCTCTCTTTTTGGTTTTTCAAGGTAAGGTCTCCCTCTAGCCCAGGCTGACCTAGAATTCATATGTAGTCTCAGGCTGGCCTTGAATTCATGACAATCCTACCTCTGCCTCCCGAGTGCTGGGATTAAAGGTATGCATTAACATGCCCGGCTGAGCATCTCTTTTTCCCAGGTACTGAGGTCACAAGGCTGCATGAGATGACCCCAGTCATATCCTCATGCTATTGAGTCTACTGTGCGAGTGACAGGAACTGATTGAAAAGTCCTGTGTACTTGGGGTGTGACTGACAGGAGTCTTAGCAAAGAACACTTTTCAGAAGTGACTTGTAAGCAGGCATAAGCAGGAGTTCCTAATGGGCAGGGCTGCCAGGTCTGCTTAGAAGGACACTGCAGCAGTGCAGGACACCAAAGGTGACAATGAGGAGGCCACTTCCTCCCCTGTTAGGAGAAACCAGCGGTGACTGGTGAGCTTCACAGTGTGCTGACCTTCTGATGCGGGGTTGTCTCAAAGCTCTGTCAGAACCTGTGTGTGAGAGCCACGCTTAAGCCTTCCCTGTCTGTCCCACAACAGTGACAGCAGGTCATGGTCTTAGGTGTGTAACTGCACTTGCCCACATTCTCGCCATATCTGTGCACAGGTAATACTCGGTACTGCAAGTACTGGTACTTGGTAGTACCTGCTAAGGCAGATGCCTCTGGGGGAGAGGTGACATAGGGGACCAAGCACAGGTCTGGGATGTTCATAGACTGTCCAGACAGCCCTACAGTTTGGGACTGAGCAGGTTGTAATTTAAGCATCCTTGCCCCTCCCCCAGCACTCTAACTCTCTGCTAGAGGACCCCCAGACAGCAGGAGCAGGGATATATATATATATATATATATATATATATATATATATATATATATATATATATATATATATATATATATTTGAAGCCTGGAGTGGTGGCACAGCCTTTAATCCCAGCACTTGGGAAACAGAGGTAGGAAGATGACCTGACTACAGAGTTTAAATTGCCACTTTCTCTGTAGTGTCTCCTGGGCCCTGGTATATGGGATAGAGATGACTGATGTCATGTTTTCTACTTTTAAAAATTCATCAGTGAGCATGTAATTTGTAATTAGTGAAAAGGAAAGAAAGGGCAACTGTGCAGGAAGACCTGGGCATGTCCTTGCTGTGGAGGGGGAGGATGAATTTGGGAGACTCAAAAAGGGAATAATTTTAGCTTCCCCTGAATATAGGAAGTACCTAGCTCTCTGGTCTCTCTCTTGTTTGTGAAAGACCAAATCAGTGGGTCTTACTTGACTGTCTGAGGGAAATAGAACCCAGAGTTGATAATCCAGAAATTCAAAACACAGAAAACTCTATGGACCTATTTTTTTTTAAGCCTCAACGCATACTGCAGCAGATTAGACCTGCAGGATGGAAAAAACAGATCTTTTTTTCTTCTTTAAACATATAAGATCAAGCCTGATCTTATTTTTTTAAATAATTTTTTTTTTAAAAAATCCAGGCCGGGCGTGGTGGCGCATGCCTTTAATCCCAGCACTCAGGAGGCAGAGGTAGGAGGATTACCATGAGTTCAAGGCCACCCTGAGACTACATAGTGAATTCCAGGTCAGCCTGGACTAGAGGGAGACCATACCTCAAAAAACCAAACCAAAAAAAATCCAAAAATAAAAACTCAAGTCCAGCATTTACTAGGGTAGACTCTCATGCATAACTGTAACCTCTCCTGGTTAATACATAAAACTCTTCGAGGTTAGAATGAATGCATGAGTAACAGAGGACAGCTTTTCTCTTCACATACATTGATTGTAACGTTGACTTTCTAACTTAGAAACAATCTTTCTGACAATTCTCAAACTGCTTGCCTCAGGTAAGCACTTGATTTACTAAGGTAGAGCTATCTTTATAAAAGTCTTGGTTTTATAAATCAGGCACCGCACCACACCTGTCATCCAAACACTAAGGAAAAGGAGGCAGGAGGATCAGAAGTTCAAGATCATCATCAGCTACATGAGTTCGAGGTCAGCATGGGATTCCCCAGACTCTGTCTAAATCCTTAATTTTGTTGCAAAAATGCATTTTTTCTTAATTTTAGATTGTCACTTTTTAAATTTCTTCTGCAGCAACAAAAATCAAGATGCCATTGTCTTCAAGTCCACTATAGTCCTCTTCTTATTTCTTTGTCCATTTCTTTCTCCATTGTCTTTTCTTTGTGTGTACATTATTTCATTTTCAGTGAGTCCAGGGTTTCCTGGCTGGCGCGAGACTCTCTTACAGTGAGTGTAGGATCCACTGAAGCACGTCTTTGGAAAGCCTGGTGTGGGCAGCATAGATCCTTTCCACTCCTGGGTTGCTGTCTTCACAGATGTCAGCTTCCTTTTGCTCCTCTTCTGAAGGTACTTTCATCCTCCTGGAAATTGGTCTTTTCCCTTATTGGCAACTCTGCCATTTATGGTTTGGTTCTCTCTCCAGAAATTGGAAGTGGTGCCCGCTGATCCTCAGCACCCTAGGGTGATTCCTCACATTCCTCTTTTCCTAATCTTCGTGGACCTTTCTCAGCATAGTTTTCATTGATCCATTTCCTCTTCCTCTGAATAATCACCGTACAACTCCAATGCTGGTGTGAGCCAAGAGACAGGAGAAATTTTGGAAACACTCGAGAAAGGGGAGCACAAAGTACTTTCATCTGAACTGTTGTCTTCACAATTTTCACGTTCCTTTTTTTATGTTCTAAAATTAATTCCATCTACCCCAGTTACTCAGACGTGTCTTTGTTCTCTTCCTTTACTGGTTCACTTTCCTCTGGGAGATGAGCACAAGATCTGCCACTTCCTTCCCTAACAAGACTGATGTCCCCTGTCACTTTGCCTCCAGAGGACTGGACTTGGTTTAACCTGATCCTTCTGGGACACCTGTGCTGACGGCTCTTGGTCCTGGGTGAGCATGGGGGTTTCAGTCCAGGATATGGGGTGCCCAAAGAAGAATCTGAAAGCCATCTATGCCTGGCTTACGCACAGGTCTTGGGCAAAGAACCCCCAGAACCCAGCTTGTGGGTGAGCCTCGGTGAAGAGCTCGCTGTACTCTTGCTTTCTTCTTTTTTTATTTTTTGTTTGTTTGTTTGTTTTGGGGGGTGAGAGATCTTGCTGCCTTTCTTTAGTAAATTCAGGCTGCTTCTCTGGACTCACACCAAGGTTGAACATTAAGATGTAATGATGTAGAGTGTGTCCAAAACTGTCTACCCAGGAGTCATCAGCAGCACGGTCAGGAAGCAGTGGGATTGTACTTCTGGACTGATGCGTGATGGCGTGGGAGAGGGCGGTTCTCCCGCAGCCTTCCTTTGTGTCTATGTGGACCTTCCTCAGCAGACTTTCTGCTATCTGCATTTGTC
>PVHP010044800.1:0-13825 GCA_004024765.1 Zapus hudsonius | reverse complement strand
AGGAAAGGAAGGAAGGAAGAAAGGAAGGAAGGAAGGAAGGAAGGAAGGAAGGAAGGAAGGAAGGAAGGAAGGAAGGAAAAGGCATGTGACAGACAGACATTACCTCAATCAAGTGGCAATGCTATTCTTACCAGTAGACATGGATTTCAAGAACCCACACATGTTAAGATGAGAAGGGCACCTTTTCTCCATGATATTCCTCCCCAAAGTCCATGTTGTGAAGTAGCAGCAGAGAAACACAAGTGGGAGACAGTCTACAAAATTCCTACCTGGCACTCACGGACAGCAAGGTGAGGTGAGAAAGCATCACAGGTTGAAGAACACTAAGGAAATGGCAACTCAATCCACCCTGGCACCCCAGATTCATTCCTGAAACAGAGAAAAGGCATTAGTGTAAAAGCGGTCCAATCACAGTGAAACCTGTAGTTTATTTATTAGGGTTATTTCAATGCTTAGTTTGATCATTGTACCATGATTATGCAAGAGGGTAACACTCAGGACCTGGGTAAAGGTTAAGTAGGAACTCTGAACGAATTTTGTAATTCTCCCAAATATTTACCATTAAAAAATTAAAGGACTGGAAAAACAAGATGCTTCCTCAGGATTGCACAATAAAAACAAGATAAAACACAAACCTTCTTTGGCTGTTTAAACACTATTATTTTTCCTTTTCTTCCATGGAATTTTCTTTTTAAAAATGTTTTATTCAAACTTTTTTTTTCATTTATTCATGAAAGACAGAGAAAACACAAAGGCATGCCACAGCCTCTTGCCACTGGAACAACAAAACAAAACAAAAAACCTCCAAATAATACATGCACCCACCACCTTATATATCTGGCTTTACATGGGTACTGGGGACTCAAACCCAGGGCGGCAGGCTTTGTAACCAAGTACTGTAACCACTGGGCCACCTCCTCGGCCCCTTTAAAATGTTTTTTTTTTTAAATATTTTATTTATTCATTTTCAAGCAGAGAAATACAGAGAGAGAGAGAGAGAGAGAGAGAGAGAGAGAGAGAGAGAGAGGAAAAGAGAGCACCAGGGCCACCACCTTGTGGGTCTGGCTTATGTGGGTCCTGGGGAATTGAACCCAGGGCCTTTGGCACTGGAGGCAAGTGCCTTAACTGCTGAGCCATCTCTCCAGCCGTAATGTTTTCAATAGAGAAGATTGGTCGGGGAAAACGGAATGAGAAGGTAAACTGAAGACTGAGGAATATTCCCAAAAGACATACCTACTAAAGTACCGATAACCAAAATATGCAAAGAACTCTTCAATCTCAATAATAAGAAATAACCCAAGCAAAAAAGGAGCAAACACCTGAGTACAAATCTAACCAAAAACTACATACATATTGACATAAACATAGGAAAAGATGTTCAACATCACATGTTATCAAGGAAAGGCAATAAAACAAAGATAGGCCCCTACATACCTATTCAAAGTCCAAAATACAGATCACAGACTAAACACTGGTAAGAATGGGGAACAATGAGAATTTTCATTCACTGTTGGTGGGTTCATTTTAGAAGATAATTCAATAGTAATCTCAACTAAATACACCCTTACTATATATAACCCAACAGTAAAGTTCCTTAATATTTGCCCCAATGATTTGAAACCTTATATCCCCACAAAAATATGTGCCTGGGAGATGGAGAGATGGCTCATCGGTTAATGAACTTGCTTGCAAAGCCTGATGGGCTTGGGTTTGAGTCCCCAGTAACCATGTAAAACGCACAAAATGGCCCATGCAACTGGCCTCACTCTCTCTCTCCTTGGAAATAAACAAATAAAATATTTTTAAATGTACCTGGGTATTTATTACAGCATTATGGATTAGTTGTCAAACTTGTACACAACCAAGATGTCCTTCAGTAAGTGAATTTTTTAAATGTGGCATTTGCATGGGAGGGAATCAGTGCTTATAAAGAACCCAGCTATTGAGTCATGAAAAGATACGGTAGAACTTTAAGTGCAATTTATTAAATGAAGGAAATCGATCTGAAAGGGCTTTATTCCAACTCTAAGGTATGCTGGAAAAGACAACAAGGAGATTAGTGGTTTCCCAGGACTAGGTGAACAGGACTAGCCTAGAGGGTGTTTCCAGCAGTGGGAATGATTGTGGGTGATACTATAGTAGTAGTGGATACACACTGTTACATAACTGCACTCATGAGATTTATGACAGCGAGAGTAAGTCCTACCCTAGACTCTGGACTCTGGGTGATGATGTGTTCCCACAAGCTCACTATTCCAGCTGGAGGCAGACTGATGGTGTGTGTGATGGTGCTAGAGTAAGGGTTGGAGAAAATGTAGTAAAAAAAAAAACAGCTTAATCCTTTCTGAAAGTAGCACACGAAGCTGATCAGTCTTCTCTAAGTTGTCTATTTTTAAAAAGCTTTGTAGAAATAATTATACTTAATAAAGCCACATGACTAAAAGTAGCTACTTTACAGATGAGAAAGCCTACTTGGAGGTTAAGTACGAGCCTGAAAAGGCAGGAAGACAAAGACCGCTCAAAGTCAGGTCTTATGTCTGTAAAAACAGAAGGCAGGGCTCTTCATCAATATTGTTTTCTTTAAGAATGTTTTCTTTAAGAATTTCGGCTAGAGGGCTGGAGAGATGGCTCAGCGGTTAAGGCACTTGCCTCCAGTGCCTAAGGCCCAGGGTTCAATTCCCCAGGACATAAGCCACATAAGCCAGACCCACAAGGTGGTGGCCCTGGTTCTCTCTCTCTCTCTCTCTCTCTCTCTCTCTCTCTCTCTCTCTCTCTCTCTCTCTCTCTCTCTCTCTCTCTCTCTCTCTGTATTTCTCTGCTTGAAAATGAATAAATAAAATATTTAAAAAAAAGAATTTTGGCCAGAGAAGCTTCTCTTATCAGATGGCAGTTTTCACTTGGGGGACTCAAAACTCATCAAGGTGCTGAGAAGTGACAGTGGAGTGTTGAACACGAATGAGACATCTCTATCACGTCTTCAAGGCTCAGAGATCATTGCAGAAGAGGTGATGGAAAGAATGTAAAAGTCAAAGGATGGAGGGCAGGGGTTGAGGAAATGGCTCAACGGTTAAAGGCTCTTGCTTGCACAGACTGCTAGCCTGAGTTCAGTTTCTCAGTATCCATGTAAAGCCAGATGCCCAAAGTGGCACACGCATCTGGAGCTCATTTGCAGCAACAAGAGACCCTGGTGTTCCCATACCCACAGTCTTTCTCAACTAACTAGCTAACTGACTATAATATTTTCAGGGGGAAAGATGCCACAGGATGTGGAGGAATGCTTGACTTACAGACACAAAGTGTCCATTGCATTCATGACATCCCAGGGACTATCGCTACCTACACAAGAGCTGAATAATATGAGGGCAAAGAAATGACATCAAACTAGAAGGTGGACTAGTTGAAAAGAAGGATGGGGAGGAGGGACAGAGGAGAGCAGTGGGAGAGGATTAAGATCAGAGTATATTATGTATATGTATGGGGGTTATAAATTCAAACTTCTTAAAGAATATAGCTGAGCCCAGTATAGTGGCATACACCTTTAATTTCAGAACTCAGGACGCTTGAGGCTGAAGAAGCGTGAGTGGGAAGCAAGCAATAAACTAATAAACGAAACAAACACAGTGATAATTGGAGGCATTAAATAGAGTTCTCATAATAGATGCACTTAAATTTTGTATTTCTTATACTGAAATTTCTTATACTAAACTTGCACATGAAAATACACTATTCTCAGGCTGGAGAGATGGCTCAGTGGTTAAGGCACTTGCCTGCAGTGCCTAAGACCCTGGGTTCAATTCTCCAGTACCCACGTAAGCCAGACCCACAAGGTGGTGGCCCTGGTGTGCTCTCTCTCTCTCTCTCTCTCTCTCTCTCTCTCTCTCTCTCTCTGCTTGAAACTGAATAAATAAAATATTTAAAAAAAAAAAAGAAAATATACTATTCTCTAGTGCTGCTCTCACTGCTGGCCCGAGAAGCTACTCAATGTCCGAAGACCCCCAAGAAGACTCAACACTCAACAAAGCTGAAAACAAGAGGCTGCTGAGAGCCCAGCACTAAATAAGACATTTCTTTCTATTATGCCCTCCAAGGCTCAGGGAACATTGCAGAAGAAGGAGACGGACACCAACGATACCCATCACAACCCAGGGCAAAGATCCAGAGATACTTAAGATCTCAACAATAAAGCAGACTCAAAACTCACTCACTATGACTCAGGGAACTGAGTGGAAGAGGGGGCAGAAAGAATGTAAGAGCCATGGTGGGGGAGAATGTCCAGAGACATTGCCCCCCTCAGCAACAATACACAAAGGGGGGGAAGAAAAACTGGCTACCTCTGGTGCAGCTCAAAGGGACAGAGAGGACGGAAATGAGGACACCTCCATAATATTTGCTCATACAATGTATATACTTATTCACAATAAAGATATATATAGGAGTATTTTGGGCACTGTTCTCCGGACATGAAATGACGGGTTCATTCATGATCTCACAGTGGCCATCATTCTCACAAGACAACGTTTCAGCCAGACAAGAGAGGACAAAAGAGTGAGACATCAACACAGAAGGAATAGAGGTGTGGGGGACAGAAGAGCGAATAGGGTGGGAATGGGATCAAGCTACAGCTGCATTAAAATTCTCAAAGAAAATGTTAAAAAAGAGAAATGCGTTATTCTCAACTGAAACTCGCATTGTTTTCTATGAATTCAGAATGTACATTTTTCTGTCTATCTTGACCTTAAACTTGTGCCTAGCCTGTACTGCAAAGGAGCGCTGCTTCACAAGAATGTCTACTACACACTAATAGAAACAGCCATGCTCTAATTAGCTGTGTCACGAACATGTAATCCAAGGCAAACTTGATCGACAAGGTGTTTTCTCAAAACTGATCCCAAGGAAGTTCAAGTCATCGCAATATTTCTTATGATGAATGGTTTCTTTGTATTTATCAATTTGAATTTGGACACGTAGGTTAAGATCACATTGGAAAGGAAATATCCTTATCTAAGGACACACAGCTCTCCCCAGAGTCACATTAATTTAGGGCTAAGGCAGACAGAAAGGCTTTAAGGAAGAGCAGATCTTTTCTCAGTGGTATGAGAAAGGAGGGAACAGGAGAGAGGCAACAGAGTGGAAGAAAGATGCTGATTTTGCCCCTCCGTGGTCTTCATGTTTGATGACCTCTCTTACCAGCAAAATAAATGTCAAAGTACATAGGATATCATCATAAGGTTTTGTCACAGATCCCTTGGCTGTGTTTCCAGACATGAGTTCTAACATGAAGTTACAACTTCACAAAATTTCTCAGATTCTCAGGATTCATTCTTTACCTTCTGGCCTCAGGGTCTTTGCTTACATATTCCCTTCTGAGGTCTCGTGCAAAAGCCACCCTGGCTGAAAAGCTTTCCCAGATCACATTTCATTTCTCCAAGTGAAAGTCTCCTCTCCTCTAATGCATTTAGTGTGTGTATAAAAGCAGATACATGATTCTGCCTCATGCCATAGTTAGCTAAGAATGTCCCATGTATTTTTCAGAGCTATAATGTGAAAGCAGACAACAATCTTATTTTCTTATCCCCAGCACACTATTGCATGCTCTCTCTCCTTGAAAATAAATAAATAAAAAGTCTTTTTTTTAACCAAAGAGGCTCAGACGACCAGTATCAGGGCCAGAAGGGAAAACAAGACCCTCCCCCTCAAGTTGAGTATCACAACCATCATTTGCTCAGGATGGAGCAGCTAACGAGCAATGTCCTATGTCCTATCTGTCACTAAAGTGGCATCATAAAGGAGAATATGTCGCCTGAGGGAAGCATGGGCAAGTGAAATTTTCTTTTTATCTGCTAACCTTTGGATACCTACTAATTACCTTAAAGTTAAATCCTCATCCAAAATACTCAACTCAAATACTATAAACCCTCAGGACATTTTCAGAAAGCGGTTTTCTGTGATTTTTAATGCAAAATCTTCATGGAAGTAACACATTTAGTAATGAAACCAAGCACCATCATGATCATGCAAGAAACGCAATGCATTTAATCAAAAGTATGCATGCGGTCGGGCCCCTTCCAGAATCCTTTCTGTAAAACCACATCGAATTTTCATTTTCTATCAACTGGCCTGAAAGTAGCCCTTGTTTTCTTCTGCTTAGTAATGATCCAAAAGCAGGTTGTCTAGAGGAATAATTTTTTAAAATATTTTTATAACTTTGATGCTAAGCAAAGTTTTCATATTTCCCCATTCTAATCAAAGCTCACTATATTTATAAACCACATTTATAAACCACTGAGGCTAATGGTTTGTTTCACAATTTTTAGCCAGAATAGAATAACATTAAGTTCTCATGTCATGTGTTTTCTTTGTGGTCACTACATGGACAAGTTATTAAATCTACTTAATGTCAGGTAATGAATGTGTGGATCAGCTTGGGTTTCCCAAAACTCCTTAACACTAGAGCAAACTCTTAAGTTTGAGAATGGGAACACCTTAGAAACTAATATGAGAACTGTGTGACAAGGGAACAGAATTCCCACATTCCTACTACACGCACACACAAACACACAGATGCACACTTTATAAGTTTCCTGCCCATCATTGGTTGGATGGTTCCTAGGGGCTCCATTCACATTGTTATCTAAGTAAATGTTCCCACTCTAGGTCATTCTCTTTCTTATTTATGCTTCTAACAGATGGACTCATGTGCCTCCATCCATCACTTCAGAAACCGGCCCTTGCCCTCCTATTACAAATGCCAAGACTAAATTAGGGCTTAAAAATGTATACTTCCTGCACCGAGGAGAAGTTTCAGTCAGTCAAGTGTTTACCATGTAAGCATTAGGTCCTGAGTTCAGATCCCCAACACACATAGAAAAGCTGAGTGAAGCAGCATGCATCTGTAATCCCAGAACTAGGGAGGCAGAGAGAGAAGGAACCCTAGGGCTTGCTGGCTAGCTAGTCTGGCAGAATTGGTGAGCTCCAGGTTCAGTGAGAGAGCTTATCTCAAAAATAAGGTGGAGAGCAACTGAGAACACCCAGTGTTAACCTCTGGTCTTGACAAGCACCTCCACTCACCCCCCCACACACACACAAACATGCAACACACACCATTGACAAGATACCTTTAGCTTCACTGCTATTACCATAGGCTGGCTGATTTACAAAAACAGACACTGATTTCTCACCTTCCAAGGTGGGAAGTCCAAGACCAAAGTGTCAATAGCTTTGGGATGTAGTGAGGGGCTGGCTGTTTTCTGCTTCATGAATGTGCCTTCTCCACATGACCACTACAAGGTGAAGAAATGAGGGATCTCCCTGGGGTCCCTTAGATTAAAACACTAATCCCCCTCATCTCCCAACCTCCCCAAGCTCCCCTTCCTTGTACCACCACTTTGGGGTTCAGTTTCACTAATTTGGGGGGAAGACATCTCAATCATAGGCCATGAGCTCCTGGGAGCACACAAGAGCAGGAACCTCATTGTCATTCAGACCCACACACGGAGGGGCCACCACTCAGATGGTCAGGCATACGCAGGAATCAGAATTCTCAAGAGGGATCAAAGGAAGTGTCAGGCTGACTTTTGTTCATAGGAAAAATAACAGAATGGTGCTCATTTCCTTTCAGAAGTTTTGCCTTTTCTCCTCTCCCTGGTTACAAATGCTTGCAGTTATTAAATCACAATAAATGATTTCCATCCAGGAAAAAGAAGAAAGAAAGAGAGAGAAAAAGAAAGAAAGAAAGAAAGAAAGAAAGAAAGAAAGAAAGAAAGAAAGAAAGAGAAAGGAAGGAAGGAAGGAAGAAAACACAAGAAAAGAGAAGAGAGCCGGGCATGGTGGTGCATGCCTTTAATCCCAGCACTCGGGAGGCAGAGGTAGGAGGATCGCCCTGAGTTCAAGGCCACCCTGAGACTACATAGAGAATTACAGGTCAGCCTGGACTAGAGTGAGACCCTACCTCGAAAAGCCAAAAAATAAAATATTTGTTTAGCTAGGTGTGGTGGCGCATGCCTTTAATCCCAGCACTCAGGAGGCAGAGGTAGGAGGATTACCGTGAGTTCAAGGCCACCCTGAGACTACATAGTGAATTCCAGGTCAGCCTGGACTAGAGAGAGACCCTACCTTGAAAAAAAAAATGAAAGAAAGAAAAGAGAAATGCCCTTCTGACATTATGACAGAATTACAATCAGAGCCCAAGGTTTAAGACCTGAAATTTTAGACATCAGTTGTCAGACAACAGGTAATACATACAGAAAATATCTGAGGATATCCAAGCATCTCATCCTTCACAGAGAAGAGCACTGAATCCTTACGTGATTCCAGACCTGCTCCTTGTTTTCCATGATCCTTCATAGCCGTAGGCCCTACCTCTGTGCTAGTAAGCTAGAAATGTAATTGGCTACCTGAAGACAGGTGGGTAAAGAACTATGTCTGAGGCTTAAGTCCATCTTCACCTTCTTTTTAATTTAAATATTTTTTTATTTGAAAGCAGAGAGACAGAGGGAAAAAATGAGCATATCAGGGCCTCTAGCTGCTGCAAGCAAACTCAATGCATGTGCCACTTTGTGCTTCTGGCTTTATGTGGGTACTAGGGAATCGGACCCAGGTCATTAGGCTTTTCAGGCAAGGGCCTTAACTGCTGAGCAATCTCTCTCCAGCCCTAAGAAAATGGTTTGAGACAAGTTTTTGCTATTTAGCCTAGGCTGGTCTCAAACTCTCCATCCTCCTTCCCTTTACCCTGCTGAGTGCCGGGATCACAGAACTGTACCACTGTATCCAGGTCACTGTCGCTTTCTTCTCTGTAGCTCCAGCCTCAGTTTCCCTATCCCGGGGCACCTTCCTTATTGTTCACTCTTTCATTCGTTGCATACAGATAAAATCCCAACTGTAACTCAAGAATGATACTGTTTCACTGGAGTGTGATGAATTTTCACATATAAATATTTGCCACGCTCCCTGCAGCATCCCATAAATACGCCTATTGCTCCTAAGTTCTTAAAAAGTTATGTGGAGTTTGATCTTTAAAGAACTGGTCCCACAAGTCGCTTCTTGTTTGCAAACGCTTGCATTTACTGTTCCCTCTGGGGTTTTCATTATTCTCTCTCCCAAGATGAGGGGCACAAGATGTTGCTCCTCCTTTCTCAAATCACTTAACACCTCCGATGCTTCACTTCCAACGGGGACTAATGGGTTCTAATTGCACACATTATCAATGTGGATACTGCAGCTTCCTAATAAATGAGCTGCTGTTGGGTGTCCTGCCACAGCATGCAGACGAGCTCAGAGCAGGTATCCTCTCTCCACAAGTCACTGTGGGAACTGAGGACACGGTCGATGGCAACTGGTGGGCCCCTGGTTTAAGCCACTTCACTTAGCCAGGGACTGATGGTCCTCAAAGAACACACGGTAGTGTTAGTCCACGGATTGCTTTTTGCAGAGACCAGGCCTAAATCAGTCCAGGTGGTTCGTTTCCAAGCCACTGGCAGAGTTGCCTTATACAGATGGAATCACAGAATATTTTGGTGGCTTCACATGTTCTGATATGAAATTAGAAAAAGCGAAAGGCTGTGTTGGAACACGAGCTTTTCTAAGGTCCAAAGGACACACAAAGGGCTCTGATGTGATCATTTTCATTAGGATTCTGAGTAACTCCTTTGATTAAATTCATTCTAAAAATGAAATATATCGTGGCCACACAATTTATCCTGTAACTGTTTAAAGCTTGTGCATTTAAGCTCTCAGCTTCACCGGCATGTTAATACGTTGCAGGTGGTTTTAAACCGATTGAAAGCAATGGGAACTCTCAGTCAAATACAATAAGCTCAGCCATCAATGAGGCTTGGTTTGCTGGTTGTTTTTTTTTTTTTTTTAAGTGAAAACAATGCCTTTTTAAAATTATTATTTAATTTTTTTATTGTCCATAATGAGTTACATTATTTAGTGGGCAAACAATGAGTTGTTATCCCCAGTTCCCCCATGCCCCTCTTCCCCATCCCCAATCAGGTGGAAAATAATGCCTTTGATCAAATTTATTTTACTCACCAAGGAAGAACACTACACTAGCTTCAGGGATTCTCCTGACTCTACCGCCGGTTGCATAGGCTCCTTGGGATACAGACGAATGTGCCACTTTCCACCTGGCTTTCTGTGGGTGCTGGGGATCCTAAGTCCAGTTAGCAGGCTTGCAAAGCAAGTGCCCTTACCCACTGAGCCAACTCCTGATACTGTTTTTTAAATTTTTAGCGTGTGAAATGATGGGTTTCCTTATAGCATTTTCATACACTGTCTTTGATAGTGTCTGTGCTCTGCATTCTAAAATGTCATATGAAATATAGACATTTGAGCACCATGAGACGACACTGAACTAAAGGTAATGGGCTAATAAATTCTAAAAGAATAAATGAATTTTGGCAATAATATAAATGTCAAGTGTAAACATATGAAAGTAATTCCATAGTTGAGTTTATTACTTTTTTACAATACGTTTTTATTTTCTGGTCTCTCTAATTTCTCCAGCCTAGTGGCAGCAGAGTAAATATTTCAGGACAGAAGTAGATCGTATCTTTTTCCTGTTGCCAGTTTCTCTGTTTTCTCCAGTGTCTTCTGAAACACTGAATAAAACTTTAAAGTCCTTAGGATGGCTTAGTATCTGTTATATCTCCAGCTGTTTATCTTAACCTCCTTCCACTGAGCTTAAACTGGGCAGCCTCCTCAAAGGTTACTAAACTCTCCAGGCAAAGCCTCAGGACCTTTGCCCTGAAGCCTTTCCATGGGTCTTCATGAAGGTCTCTTCTACTTTTTATTCAGATCTCTTAAACTTTTAAAAGTCCCTCTTTGGGGGTGGAAAGATTTTAAGAGCCTGGTGGAGGAGAATGTCCAGAGACACTGCTCCCCTCAGTAACAACATACACAGGAGGGGTGGAAGCAGGTTGACTCCCAGGCTATCCATAACCCCCTACCCCATGGACTGATCCAGACTGCCCATGGAGGAGGATACCCAGCTGATTGCAGACAGGGAGGAGGGAAATCTGGGAATTGGGGATACCAACACATTATTTGTTCATTCAGTGTTTCTAATTATGGATAATAATTTTTTTTAAAAAAGAAATCAAACAAAAAAGTCCCTCTTCGATGGGAAACCTTTCACCCTCCACTGTCTGTATTTCCCTATGTGTCACTGTCCTCACATTTCATTCTTCCCGCTCAAATGGCAGCTTCCTGAAAATAGGACCTGTGCTATATTCAAGACCACATCTCCATACCTGGACCGAACCTCCACATCTGGACTGTACCTCCACACCTGGACCGTACCTCCACACCTGAACCGCACCTCCACACCTGAACCGCACCTCCAAGCCTGGACCGCACCTCCACCCTGGACTGCACCTCCACACCTGGACCGCACCTCCACACCTGGGCTGTGAGATGACTTAGACAATCCACTCAGCAAAGTAATCTTAAAGAACTTAACTTCAACAGGAAATTCCAGGAAGATCTTTTTTCCTCCAGCTCTGTAAACTTCATACTTAATAAAGTAACATGTTGCATCATAGCCTTTTAAATAAGTATCTTATTAAAATTAATAAATACCAAAATGTAAAAGAATCACTGCATCTGGTTCTTAAAATATGTAGTACGATTTTTTTATGAGCTAACACCTTCTATGAAACACAAAACAATCAAAGACACCCCACGTCCCCCACACACCACAAACCCAC
Source organism: Zapus hudsonius (assembly GCA_004024765.1). Classification (NCBI taxonomy): domain Eukaryota; kingdom Metazoa; phylum Chordata; class Mammalia; order Rodentia; family Dipodidae; genus Zapus; species Zapus hudsonius. The sequence goes on along the minus strand of PVHP010044800.1, from coordinate 2,117 downwards.
CCAGGAGTTGGCAACGAAGCCCCCTAAGGCTTCGTGACAGGCATAAAGAAAGATCAACTGGAAATTGCTGCTCTCTGGCACAGCCTCCAAGCAAAGTGGAGCTGAAAAGACGTTTTAGGGAGAATAGTCTAGTCCTGCTGAAGTCCTGTGAAAAACATGACTGTCAAAACCCTGACCCCCCAGCTAGACCAGAAAAGGCAGAGCACTAACCAGCCTGTCTTCTTCCACCAGGCAGGAAAAGCTTGTCAGTCACACCTTCCTTTCCCTTGGCCCCCAGGATGTAAGTGGTCTAGGTGACGGTCATTATATCATTGTGACCTCTGTAGTATTCGTTACTTGTAGGCAAAATTGCTAGATGCAGCCAGGCATAGCAGCACAGTAGCCTGGTCTAGAGTGAGAGCCCAACTAAAAAAAATTAATAATTTATACATAAATATAAAAAATATAAAAATTATTAGAGGCAGAAAGCACAAATCATTGTTTTTCTCTGTTGCCCAATATAAAAAGAACTTAGAACTTAGACTTCATACGTATATAAATCTAAAATCCAGATTAGTTTTTGTTTTGTTTTGTTAGGTTTTTGAGATTCTCATGTGCCTCAGGCTGGTCTTCAACTCAATATAAAGACGTGCAGGACCTTGAATTCCTGCTCCCACTGCCTCCACATCCCAACTACTGGACTCAGGGAGCGCACCACACGCCAGGGCCAGAACTTTGACTTTTTCATTTCATCCCCTTGTCAGCAGATAGTGATCTTCACTCTGGATCTAAGCTTTTGAGGGAGTAATGATTCCTCTCAAAAAGAAAGATTAAACTCCAGCTCTGGAGAACAACTCCTTAGATGTTGAAGATCAAAGCTATGGATGTGACCTGTATTCAAATAACTCAATCCACAAGAATTTAGTGTCTGCCAGGTGGAAAATCGAACCCTAATGTTGGTGAGAACTGGAAGAAAGATGATAATAGATCCCCAGTGGCAACTGTATTCCAAGAAAACAATTCATAGTGTCATAAACCCTTATGAATAAATACCGATTGCTTAAGGAATCTGATACACATTTCCATCTTTCAGATTGACTAAAAACTCCTAATAATTCAGTCAACTCTATTGTAAAGCTTATTTTTAAAAAAAATGATATAGGAGCCGGGCATGGTGGCACATGCCTTTAATCTCAGCACTTGGATGGCAGAAGTAGGAGAATTGTCGTGAGTTCAAGCCCACCCTGAGATTACATAGTGAATTCCAGGTCAGCCTGGACTAGAGCGAGACCCTACCTCAAAAAAACGAAAATCCAAAAAAAAAATGATATAGGAAAAATTGTGTCAGTAGGCAAATTTGCAATGAAGAGGTAAACATAACATTATATTTCACTGGTATCAGAAGATAATCTTCAAGGTCATTTCATCAGGTAGCAACAATACATGTCAACTAACAAGTCATATCTGTCTGGAATAGTCAGTCCACCAGTCCAACAGGTTCTACATTTTGGCAAGATAAATAATTAACAATTGATTCAATTGAGCATGCCCAAAGCAAAATGCAAGGATTAGATTCTACACGTGGAAAATTCCATTTCTGACTTCAGATGATGGCCCCAGTGGGAGGCAAGTACACCAGAAATACGGAGGGACAGTCACACTACATGGGTGTGAGACAGGAAGGAATTGTCTGCTTAGTTTCAGACCCCATACTTAAGTTACCATGTATATATATTTCAAAGTCCTGGGACAAGTATTTCAGTAATTGTGTCTTCAACCTATTCCTCAGACCACCAAACATTAAGCTTGGATTTCTTTTAAAAAAATAAAAAACATAAAAAATAAAAAAATAAATAAAGTTCACATTTCTCAGGATTCTACCAAGACTTGTCTTTTCTATGATATTGGATTGGGGAGATGTTATCTTCACAAAAGAAAAATTTTAAACATGTTGGGTTAACAAACAATAAAAACCGTACTGAGAAATTTTAAATTAAAGAGCTAAGAGGTTTCAACAGACAAAATCAAATCCTCCTCTGCCATCTAGAGGACACACTGGCCAGAAAATAATTTACCTTATCCCCTGAAGCTTAAAATAAAAGGAGTTTTAAAAAAGAAAGAGGGAGGGATTTGTGAGC
>PVHP010044799.1:0-13946 GCA_004024765.1 Zapus hudsonius | reverse complement strand
ACACGTGTTTTCCCCACACTGGTGGCAGGAAAACTCTATGACTTCCCACATCCAATTTCCCCATCCAACTCCCCTTTTCCTGATCTACTAAATTAGAATAAATGTGTAATTAAAATTTAATTCCGTCCCTGGGTACAATTCTTTGGCATTAGAGGACAAGAACTCGGAGTAGGAGGAGGGGGAAGGGAGGATTCCAAAACTCTCTCTCTCTCTCTCTCTCTCTCTCTCTCTCTCTCTCTCTCTCTCCCCGCGTTGCTTACTATTAATTAGCAGCAACCCGTATCACTGGGATTGAAGGCTTGCCCACCAAGCTCGACTCTTCACTATATTTTCATTGCCTCCCAGTATATGGTTACAATTCCAGTCACCAACAGATAACCTGAGAATCGTCACTGTTTCAGATCTATGGATTTTTCATGGAGGACAAAACGTGCATCGTATTACCTCCATGTCTAAGCACGGCAGAATCATCCATATGTCCATATCTTGAAGTTTATTTCAACACATTCTTAAAGACTAACCCTTTGGGGCTTGAAAGGTGGCTCAGTTGGTAAAATGCTTGCCATGCTCACATGAGGACCTGAGTTCAGATCTCCAGAACCCACAAAAAGTGCCAGATGTGGTGGTGTCTGCCTGCAGTGCCAGCACTGCGCAGGCCAAGACAGAATTCCTGGGGCTCACTGGCCAGCAACTCACTCTGGGCTCATCAAGAGACTCTGTCACAAAGAATAAAGTAGGGAGCGAGCTATCCATCACACAAGTGTATGAGCACCTGTTGCGGTCAGCTTCCTAGTTGCTGCCAGAGAGAACCCAAGCAAAAGCGGCTTGTGGAGGAATGGGTTTATTTGGCTTACGGACTCGAGGGGAGACTCCATCCTGGCAGGGAAAACGATGGCATGAGCAGAGGGTGGACATCACCTCTGCCACAGCACTGCAAACAGCGGCAGGAAGGTGTGCCAAATACTGGCAAGGGGAAGCTGGCTTATAACCCCATAAGCCCACCCCCAACAACACAGCTCCATTGAGGTTGCAAAACCCAAACTGCCATCAGCTGAGGATCGATCTATCAGAACACAGTCAATTGTTTGTGGGGGACACCTGGATCAAACCATGACAGCACCCCTCCGCAATCCGGCACCTACACACACGAACATGTATGCATGCTCACCACACATAAACACATACAAAAGACGGAATGAAGTCAAAACAAAACAAAACAAAACAGGACTTTACTGCCTGTCCTGGTTGCCAAGGTAACGCTTGTTGGGGTAAACACATCTTTTTTGGTTTACTTCTTTGCGAATAGCCCAGATCCTCTGTTGAGGGGCCCCTCCTGACGGGCCTATTCTTGCCCCCAAGCCAGGTAGAAAGCCTGCCAACTGTGGAGCTGGCTCAAGGCCTGAGGCCTTCTATGTGGGAATCCTCAGTTAACACAGGGAGCCCAAAGGGAAGGAAAAAATCCTCACTGCTCAGCTGAATCCCAGAAGCCGACTCAGTCCAACCCTAACAGATGAGCAGAACAGGAAAGCCAGCGTCAGGGTCCCACCCCTCCATTGCCCTGGCTCCCTCGGGTCCTCCCAGCCCCCTTCCCTTCCCAACTCCCGGGTCTGATGCTTAAGTCTGGGACTCTGCCATTTCCAGAGTCCTTCGTTGTTATGGTCTTTGAGCCACAAAGGCTCTACCGAAGCCCCCCAACAGCCTTTTCTCGGGGAGACACAGGGCCACTTCCCACACGTGTCTAAACTCCCACGGGATGTTTCCCTTCCTTCGCTTTTCCACGTCCTAATAGAAGATGGGACCGAATGACGTGCTTTGAGGTCTGGCTGGGCCCTGAACACGCAGCATGTTTCTCCGCGACCACCCAAGGCAACTCTCCATCCCTCCGCTGGTTTTCCTGACAAACACCAGTGAGGCTGGAGGAATGGAGCTCCAGAGGCACGCTCGCCATTACCTCTTCCCCCGTCTCTTCTCTTTCCTCATCTCTTCTCTAGCTTCCTGATCCACACGCACACGCGCGTGCACACACACACACACACACACACACACACGCACACGCACACGCACACACGTTTAAACCTAGGTCCGCAAACAAGAAAAAGCTTGTGGCATTTGTCTTTCTGAATCTGGTTTATTTGGCTCAACATAATGACTTCCAGCGCCGTCCGTTTCATAAGAATGTCATGATTTCATTTTCATTAAGGTTGAACGCAACTCCTTTGTGTATTTATGCCACATTTTTATCCATCCATCAGCTGACGGACATCTACGTTGTTCCATTTCCAGGCTATGGGGAATAGCGCAGTGATAAACATGATGTACGAATATCTCTGTAGTGTGCTAACATCCAGCCCTTCAGAGAGATTTCCAGAATATTCCCCAAAGCGGGCAGCTGGCTCATATGGTAGCTGTATCTTTGGTTTCTTGAGACCCTCTATGCTAATTTCCGTTATGGCTTTTTTTCTGAAAGTCAAGTTTCTTTATTTCAGTCAAATAATCTGAGCAATATGCATATATGCAATTTATTAAACGCAGATAAACACAGTAGAGCCTCACTACTTTGTACAGTATAAAGTCTAAAAACATACAGATACAGAGCGACTAGAGTACATGCCAAGGTAAGAAAAACATTCTGGAAAAATCCAGCTGACACCCAAGCCATTTCACTCCAATATATATTTCAATACGCTTGTTTTTACCATTCCTGGTGCCAAAAAAAGGAAAAAAGAAAAAGGAACTAGACACAAGTTAGATTAAATGAGAATTGGAGCCAAAGTTGATCTACAAAGTATTTCAATAACCTTCCAACCCTTTAAATTTTCCAGTTTAGGGACTTCAAGAGCCAAAAGACAGAGTTAACAAACAACTGTTTTCACACAAAGCTTCATCAGTTCTCTTCCGAGGACTGGAAAACCTGTCCATGTCCCACGTCATCCCTGGTTCTTTTGAGTGGTCTCATCGCTGTCCCTGTGGCTGACCATGTGACCACGTGGAGACACTGCCAGCACTCCGTGGCTGCAGCCGCACTCAGGTGAGCTCAGGGGAGGGAGAAAGAAGCGAGCAGCGCATCAAAGCTTTGACGGCAGGGGAATGATCACTTGAACCACCAGCGGCGGATAAGGGCTCCTCTTCCCCCCATCCTTGCCAGCGTTTTTATTGGTGGTGCTGAGAACTGAACCCACCAGCTACAGGAGAACTCTACCACCGAACTCACCTCCAGCCTCTGGTTCTTCGTGACAGCCAGGCCACCTGGAGGGAGATGGAGCCTCAAGGCACTTTTTATGCTAAAGATGCAGAGCAGGTTTTCTAGTATTTATTGTCCATGCACATTTCTTCTTTTAAGAACTGTTTAATCAGCTCATTAGCCCGTTTGTTGGTTAGTACGTGTGTGCCTTGAGCTCATGGCAACCTTCCTACCTCTGCCTCCTGAGTGCTGGGATTAAAGGCCACCACGCCTGGAAAGTTTTGCAATTCTTCATCTATTCCAGGTCGTCATCGCTGCCCATGTGAGCTAGGCAGGGGTTTCTTCCCCGTTGTGGCGGCACGTTCTTCGTTGTTGGTTGTTCTCTGTGCTGCCTAGAGGCTCTTTGATTTCGTGGGATCCATTTGTCAGGTCTTAGGATTCTTTCCTGGGTCACTGGAGTCCTTTTCAGGAAGTCGTGCCTGTGCCTGTATCTTGACATCACTAGACGGTCCTCGAGTTTCAGGCCTTAAATCAGTTTGGTGTTGGGCAAGAGCGGTGAGTCTAGTTCCATTGCCCTACGTGTGGAAACCCAGTTTTCCAGCACCATTTGTTAAAGAGGCTGCCTTCGTGGAGTGCTCAGCACTGGGACATCTCTATCCCACTTCCCGAGGATCAGGGTCTGTTGAGGAAGAGGTGGGGAAAGAGCGTAGCAGCCAAAGGAAGGGGAGGACTGCTTCCAACGCAAACTTCCAGACATAAAACGGCCTTGATTTTCCTGGCTTCGCAGTGCCTGACAATACCTACACATTATGGAAGGGAAAGATGACGACACCAAAACAAAACATGACGGAGAGGGGGGAGAGAGTCAATTGTCTAGAATTATGGAAGCTATCTATCACAAGCTAAAAAGAGAGGCTGTCTACTGCAATGTACGTTTTGGATGACTTTGTCAAAAAGTAGGTGGTGTCACTGTGTGAATTTATTTCTGGGTCTTCTGTTCCAGTGACTTGCGTGTCTGTTCCCGTGACAGACAGCGTCCTGCTCTTTCTAGAAAACTTTCAGGAATGGAGTCATCTTCACAATGCTAATTCATGTAATCCTCGGGCGTGAAAAGTCTCTCAAACCTCTAGTGTCTTCTTCAGCTTCCTTCTTCCCTCCCTTGATGCTTTCACCATAGAGGCCTTTTACCACCTTGGCTAGTTAGGTTATTTGTAGGCTATTGTGAATGGGCTTTTCTCTGATTTCCTTATTGAAAAGTTTGTAACTTGTACATAAAAAGCTCATTTTGTGTTCTGCACCACCAGTTTATTTTAGCTTCTTAATGTGCCCTTGAATTCAGTTTGTAAGAAATTTGTTGAGCTTGGGTGCCTTTAATCTCTGCATTCAGACAGCAGAGGTAGGAGGTTCACTGTGAGTTCAAGGCCACTCTAAGACTACATGGTGAATTCCAGGTCAGCTGGGCTGGAGTGAGACCTTACCTCAAAAAAACAAAAAAAAATTTAGTTGAAAATTATGTTTATGTTTGTTATTAAAATTGGCGTGTTGATTTCTTTTCTTGTGTTGTGACCTCGTCCATTTTCCTATCAGGATGATGCTGACTTCATAGAATGACGTGGGGAGTGTTTTGTCCCTTCTATCTTAGGGAACAGTTAGAGGAGCATCTGTGGTAGCTCTTTTTAAAGGTTTGCTAGAATTCAGCAAGAAGTCTGCCTGATCCTGGCTCTTCATTTGTGGGAGAATTTACATATATATGTTACATATGTATGTTACACATACACACACACACACACACACACACACACACACACACACACACACACACAGGTAGGGTCTCACTCTACCCCAGGCTGACCTGGAACTCAGTCTGCAGTCCCTGGCCTCGAACTGACAGTGATCCTCCTATCTCTGCCTCCTGAGTGCTGGGACTAAAGGCATGTGCCACCATGCTCCACTGAGAATTTTTATTATTGCTTCAGCTCTGTTGATTGTCATAGATTTGTTTAAATCCTCTTGATTTAATTTTTAAAAATCATTATAAAATATTTCATTTATTTACTTATATATTTGTGGTGTGTGTGTAAGAAAGAGAGAGATTCAAGACTTTTTACTGCTACAAATGAATGTCAGACATATGTGCCAGTTTGCATCTGGCTTTATGTGGGTACTAGGGAATTGAATCCAGGCCAGCAGGCTTTGCAAGCAAGTGCCTTTAACCACTGAGCCATCTCTCTAGCCCTTGACTTAATTTTTGTATGCCATGTTGTGGGACCCTGCTAAAAGGCATGGAGGATATGGGGTTAAGGGAAGTTGAGACAGGCTGAAGCCCCGGTAAAAAGCCTCTGCACTGAGACCCAGAAGGCGCTTTGCCACACTCCTCCCTTGATCTTAAACCTCTCGGCCCCCTGGCAAGCCACAGTGAACCCTGTGTTCTCACCCCAGCGGTGCTGGACGATAGGCGACAGTTAGCTGCCACCATCGAACTCATGTCTAAGAATCACGAACTTCCTGCCACTCAGGGCTGAGCAAGCCCCTCAATTTACGCAAATTAGGCATTCACAGGTTACTAGCCCCTGCCTGACCTCCCTGCCCCAACCAGTCCCCTTGCTATGCCCCTGCCTCTAACTTTCCTGGCTTCTCCTCTCCATATGACCTCTCCATATACAATAAATGATATCTTCCCGCTCCACCCACAGCGGCTGTATCCAGAGAGTTTTTCTCTCATCTCTCATCGACTCCTGCCCACCCAGCTCCGTGGACTTGCCCGCTCCCTCCCTAACTCCACTACTGATCGGCACCAGCAGCACAGCGAGCGAAGTTGCCAGCCTCCACCGCCACCCACAGCGTCTGCGGAAAAGAAACGACACCATGTGTGTTTAGTAATTTATCCATTTCCCTTAGATTTTCCTGTATTTTTTTGGAATGTAAGTTTTCAAAGTATTCTCTAATGATTTGCCAGTTTCTACTGGAACCTGTAGTAATCCCCCCCCTTTTCACATACAATTTTATTAATTATTTATTAATTTGGATCTTCTTTCTTTTGGTTAGGTTACCAATCTTATTTATTTTTTAAAATAAACTCTTTGATTTTGTGTGGTGTTATTGATCTTCTTTCTCCCTTCTTCCTTCCTTCCTCCTCCCCCTCCTTCTTTTTCTTCTTTGTTTTTTCAAGGGATGGTCTCGCTGTAGCCCAGGCTGACTTGAAATTCACTTTGTAGTCTTAGGGTGGCCTCGAAATCAGGACAATCCTCCTACTTCTTTTTTTTTTGTTGTTTTTGTTTTTTCTTTTTTTCCCTTTTTGTTTTTTGAGACAAGGTCTCGATATGTTGAATTTGTGGTTATCCTCCTGCCTCTGCCTCTCAAGTACTGGAATCACAGGCAAGCCCCAACATACCATGAAGTCTACCTTGATTTTATCATTTCTTGCCACTTACCACTTTTGGATTTGCATTGTTCTTGCTTTTCTTAGATCTTGAAGTAAATCATTTGGTTATTTAAGGCTTTTCTGACTTTTAAAAATATTTTTATTTATTTGTGTGTGTGTATGCATGTATGTATGTATGTGTGTGAGAGAGAGAGAAAAAGAGAGAAAGAGAGAGAGAATATGGGCATCTCAGGTCCTCTTGTTGCTACAAATGAACTCCAAACACACTCACTACTTTAGGTACTGGGGAATTGAACCTGTACCAGCTGGATTTGCCTTTAACTCCTTGAGCTATCTCCCCAGCCCATGACTTTTTTTAATGCAAGCACTTATGACTATAATCTTTCCTCTTAGAACTGTGTTAGCTGTCTTCTGAAGGTTATGGTAAATTGTGCTTTCATTTTCATTTGATTCTAGGAATTATTTAATTTTCTCTCTGGTTTCTTCCCATAGGTCCACTGTATTATGTTATATTGGAAAGCATAGTTCTAGCATCCCAAGGATGTCCGAATTGCCCCCTCTCTGAAACTCTGGTCATACTTATACAAAATATGGATAGATGCATTGAGGTCAAACCCTTAGCTGAGCTTTTAAGGCCCTCTCATCTGTTTTACCATTCTAGCCAGTTCAGTCTCCTGAGTGGTACTCCACACACCATGTTCATTCTTCCTCTATGGTTGCTCTATGCTTTTCCATTGACTACTGAGCCTCTCTCTTTCCCCTTTCCTGTTTTAACTCCTAAGATCAGTTAATGTACTATTGCAATTCTTTCCTATTGATTTGTTCAGCAGCTCCTTCGGTAAGATTTATCATAAAATTTAGCAGTGCCAGGGGGGCATTGGGGAATTGGGGATAACAACACATTGTTTGCCCACTGAATAATGTAACTCATATGGACAATATATATATATATTTAAGACTTAAAAAATTTAGCAGTGACTTTGATGATGTAATCTTTGTGTTATTTGCTCTTTTAAAGTAACCTACCCAAACTGGGTAGTCTCTTCAGAATAATATCCATGTTATACATTACTTCTTTACCACCCAACATATCCTACTGGAACACATATCCCATTGTACACACTAAAATTGCTTTGTAGTGGCTTAACTTGTTATAGTTAGTTTTCATACCTTCTCATTTGTACCTTATCTCTCAAGTACATGTAAACATACAAACTAGAGTCTAGCTTTGTTGTTGCTGTTGTTTTCTTTGCTGTTTAGCACAAATATCACTAGTTTTAAATATGAATCTTAGCTAAAAATGTAGAACACATTTGATATACTGATAAATACTTGTACATGTCTAACCTCACTTGATTTTCAAGACTATCTTTTAAGGTGGATGTATTTAGTCAGGGCTCTCTAGAGGAAACGACAGAGTGAATTGTACTAAAAAGGGGATTTACTGGATTAGCATTCTGCAGGTTTGAGAGTCAAGGAACCAGTAGCTGCTCAGTCCACTTGGCTGGAGGCCTCAGCAGTCCCCATCCAGCACTGAAGGCCTGGAGGCTTCCTGGAGAGCTGCTGGTCTTCAGTCCATGAAGGAAGGCTGAGGAAACTTGGTTCTGATGCCGATGAAGGATAGACAACAGGAAAGATGCACATGCAAGTGAAGGCATCACCAGCCAGCAGCTCCGGCAGCCGGATGGGAAGAAGGGTTATTTTTTTCCTTCCAGAGCTTCCTTACATAAAGCCCCTCTTCTCGAGAGCTGTCCACTCTGGGGGAGGGCTCACTCTGGGGAAAGGACTTCCTTCAGTCAATCCTTCCTGGAAGCAACCTCAGAGGAATGGCTGTATATTCCTAAACAGATTAAGTTCACAAGAGAATTTAACCATCCCAGTGAGACTTACTGATAGCATGACAGCCTCTTTACTCGGGGAGTGGCATGGCGGTGACACCCCGGCTGTCAAGAAGGGGAAACTGGGAGTCTGGAACTCAAACCATCAGGAATTATAGCACAAGCAAGTCTCTATCTCAAAGAACAGGCAAAAGCAACAAAGAAAGTCATCATTTTACAAATGGTCACTGTGTTGATTTGTTTGGGATCACAAAGAGGGACAACTCAAAAGATCGCACTACAAATGAGAAGCCAAGATTTCCAAATCAGTGGTTCCAGTCAACTGGAGTTTAAATATGCATCCCCCATGTTCCTCTGTTGGAAACTCGATCCTCATGACTTCACACACTGAGAGTGATTAGAAGTCAGGTGTGGTGGCTCACACATATATTCCCACTATCGGGAGGCTAAGACAGGAGGATCATCATGAATTTGGGACAAGCTGTGTTTCAGAACCAGTTCAAGGTCAGCCTGGGCTAGAGTGAGACTGTCTCAAAAACAAAAATAGATCAGGGAGTTTTAAAAGAAGAAGTAATTAGATCATCAGGCCCTGCCTTCCTGAATGGGTCAGTTCCATTCGTCATGAGAGTGGATTCTGTATAAAAGCATAAACTGAGTCCTGAGAAAACCATGAGGAGATGCAGACCCTTCCCCCTTGCATGTCCAGCCTCTAGGACTATAAGAAATAAGTCTGTATTCAGTTCAATGGACCAGTCTTAGATATCCTATAAGAACAACATAAAACAGACTAAGATCCTAGTCCTAAGGGCTAGGCTAAGACTCATTACCCCTGCAGTACCCTAACCCTTTCCTGCATGGAGTCAGCAGTTGGTCGTCATGGGCTTTGTCCTCAGTGTTCTTCATGAGTCTTGAGCACTGAGCTCCATCGTGTCCATGGACAAGGGTTTGAGAGCCACTTCTCAGAAGAAGCTACTTAAAGCTCAGTTCCCTCTTCTGACTTGGGAGGTGGCCCTCCAGGGCTAGGTGTTCTCCCGAGGGGTCTCTAGTTCCCTCTCCTCTGTCCAGAAAAGAGAAAGAAATACATAAAATTGCTAAATATTCATGAATGAACTTCAGAAGCTCTATATCTAAATGTAAGCTCTCCTGGTTATTACTCTACATGCAGTGATAATAGTTCAGACCTTTGAACCACATACCTCTTCCTCCCAGAATGCCCCACACCCATTAAAAGCAGCATTATTAAAAACAGCAGCTACTGGGCGTGCTTAGAAATGGCTCTCCTCGAGTAAATAACTTGGAATGTTTTTATTTTAGAATATCAAAGGGAGTCTGGACCACATTATGGCTAATTGACTACATATTTCCATGAGCAGAAATGAAGCTATATTTTAGTTCTAAGGATACCAACCACAATGTCTTTAATGCTGGTTACCCGCTTTTTAAAAGGGGAGGGAGGAGAGAGACAGAGAGAACGCAGAGTGAGTCTGGTTCTGGAAGGAGGGGTGAGGACTGGAGCCCAAATCTTTGGGCCTGGGGGACTGACCGCAGCCACACCGCCCTGGCCCTGCCCCGGGGGACTTATTCCATAACGCACTGCACCCAGGGCACATCTCAACTTCTCCTCCTCCCTCTCCTCTTCCTCGCCCCCTCCCTGTCCCCCTTCTCCCTTCTTCTAGCAGCGTGGCTTGCTGGGAAACAGGGAGTTCTGAAAACTGAGCATACTTGAGCTGCAGAACCCTTCCTGAAGTGAAGACATCTGACTCCTCGGGATCAGGTGCCATAAGCATTACTTATTTCATATTCTCTCTGGGCTTAGCTGGGGAGGGGAGTCTGAGTGGGAGTAGAGGGTCCCCTGAAGCCCCTAGGCCTCAGGAGTGGGCTGAGGCTGCCAGGCTCCCAGGCCGCTCTCCTCCCTGTTTTCTTTGCTGCTGAGTAACCACGCAACTGAGGACTCCTCAAACTCCAGGCTGTGGGTGGTCTTGATTAAATACTCCAGGAAGAAAAGAAGGGAGAGGAAAATCTGGATCATCCAGACCCCTTGGATAGGGAATCTGTCCATGGAAATTGCCTAGATAACTGAAATGTTTTTCCCTCTGAGCCTTAAACTTTGAATTTTAACCATTTCAAATGGAAACTTACATAAATTGAATTATACTCTTCCCTGAGCTCTTAAACAATGGACATAATTCAAAAATTTCTACACTGACTTTTTTAAGGTTGTTTGTTTATTCATTTATTTGCAAGGACACAGAGAATGAGAATGAGAGAGGGGAAATGGACATGCCAGGGCCTCTTGCCACCAGAAGCAAACTTCAGACACATGTGCCACCTTTGTATCTGGCTTGATGTGGGTGCCAGGAAACTGAACCTGGCCTTCGGGCTTTGCTAGCAAGTGCCTCTAACTGCCGGGCCATCTCTCCATCCCCTACACTGACGTTTTAAAACCACAGTTTATCACACTGACTTGTTATAGAAAGATGACCTCTGGGTTGCTGAGACATGTAAGATGATTTATTTTAAGAGACCTAGATATATTCTTGTGGTAGCTTTTATAATTTTTCTGAAAACCTCCCTCACTGTTTTCAGTGTATCTGCCACTAGTCGCCTCACCTCCAGGTTCTAAGCTGTGACCTCCACTGACATTAGAACAGCTAGCTTGTCCATACTAGGTGTAAAAACAAGCAGGATCTGAGGGAGGGCGCACGAGTCAGCAAATGGGATTCATGTGTGTCCAACAAGCTTGTGTCCTCTTCCAACTTCGGAACAGGGTGTTTGCCAGAAAGCTAAAATTTGAAAAACTGAGAGAATTATTGTAGCTGTTCCAATAAAGTCAATTCAAAACTCAGAAGTAGGAGATGGGTATAGCTCAGTGGTAGACCACCTGACTAGCTTGCCTGAGATCCTGGGTTCAAACCCCACCACCACCGGGGGAAAATGATAGTAGGTGAGACAGTAAGGTGAAATACTGTCTATAATGTTTTCTACTTCTGATAAGGAAAGTAAGAGATGTCAATTTCATAGCCAAATCTTATAAATATACACAATATTGAAAGGAAAATTCCTTTGTATTCTCCCCTTCCATCAACATCCCCCAAAAACCTATTCATGAAAAATATCAATGTATTTGTTACTCACATATTAGCATGTTATAACTTTTAAAAATTCATTTGTAAGGAGAGAGAGAGAGGGAGAGAGAAAATGAGAATGAATATGGTCATGCCAGGGCCTCTTCTTGTAAATGAATGCAGATTCATGCACCGCTTTGTGCATCTGGCTTTTATGTGGGCACTGGGAATTGAACCCAGGCCATCAAACTTTGCAAGCAAACACCTTTAACCACTGAGCAATCTCTCCGGTCCCATGTTATAACTTTTAAAAGCAAAAATTGAGTACCTGCCTATGTCTTACAAATTATGAGTTGGTCCATTTTTAGTTACTTTATTAATGTTGCATGAACTTTCTCTGAGGAGTCATAAAACAAATGCCTACCCCACCCCCACGGGGTAACAATGGGAGACCAAAGAACCATTCCACCAGTGCCCAACTTGGGGAACCAAAGTGAGTATCGGGCTCACTGAGAGATCACGAGTGAGTGAGAGCTCACGGACAGGAGTGTGGGTGTTCCAACCAGGCACGTCACCAGAAGGCGTCACTCCAGCGAGGACCAGGACTTCCTTCCCACAGCTTCGTTGATGGAGTCCCTCTTCAGTCAACCTTTGGCGCACTTTATACTCTGGGACCTCCTGAGACCACGAGACCATCTGCATTTAGGCCAGAATCCCATGCAGCGGGCAGGGAGGTGGGGACAGAGTTGCTGAGATGTCACATAAGTACCTGATGACCCTCCTCACCCCTTCCTTCCTTGAGGACCCCAGTCTTGAGGGTCTCTTGGGAGCAGCCATAGCTGCTTGGATGAAGACAATGACTGTTATGCTCCACAGTTTCTTTTAGCTGTTCCTCGGGATTCCACTAAAGACGGACCATAATTGATTTAAACAAATCTGCTGATGAGTATTTGAATATTATACAATTTTTTCACATTAAAATCAATAATTAAAATCAGGCATAGTGGTTGTTGCGGTCAGCTTCCTAGTTGCTGCACAGAAAGAACCCAAGCAAAAGCGGCTTGTGGAGGAATGGGTTTATTTGGCTTACGGACCCGAGGGGAGACTCCATCCTGGCAGGGAAGATGATGGCATGAGCAGAGGGTGGACATCACCTCTGTCACAGCACTGCAAACAGCGGCAGGAAGGGGTGCCAAACACTGGCAAGGGGGAGCTGGCTTAGAACCCCAAAAGCCCTCCCCCAACACCACAGCTCTAGCGAGGTTGTAATTCCCAAACTGCCATCAGCTGAGGATTGATTACCCAGAACACATTTATTTGTTTGTGGGGGACACCTGGATCAAACACACCTGTAATACCAGCAAGAGTGTCATAAGTTTGAAGCCAGCCTGGGCTACATAGTGAGACCCTGTACATTAGTTATTCTCATTACTGTGACAAAATACCCACAAAACAATTTATAAGTAGAAGAGATTTATTTTGGAGCACTACATCCAAGGTTTCAGGCCATCGTGGTGGGAAAGGTGTGACACAAAGCAGCTCACATCATGGTAGCCAGGAAGCAGAGAACACCTTATTCACTGGCTTTCTCCTTTCCCACTTTCATTCAGTCCAACTTCCTGTTTATAGGATGGCACTACCTACATTGAGAGGCTCTTTCCCCCTCAGCTAACTATTTCTGAAAATACCCTCACAGATATCCCTAGAAGTGTGCTTTACTATTTTCCTAGGAACTTCTCAATGCAATGAAGTTGACAACCAAGATAAACCATCACACTCTGCCTCCATTAAAAAAAAAGACAGGGCTGCAGAGTTGGCTCAGAGGTTAAGATGCTTGCCTGCAGAGCTTAATGACCTGGGTTCAATTCCCCAGTGCCCATGTAAAGCCAGAAGTACGAAGTGGCAAATGCATCTGAAGTTCATTTGTTTCTCTTCCCCCTCTCTTTCTCTCTCTCTCTGTTTGCAAATAAATAAATAAAAATATTAAAAAGACAATGAAAGGAACCTCTTAGAATATAATTACTTGAGTGAGTATATGGGCATAATAAATTCTTAGATGTGAAATTTGACCCTTATATTATGATAGAGTTGCTGACACAAAAGTCTACAAACTGTGTGGCATAAAACAATGGCAATTTATTTTCTCACAGTTCCGGAGTATAAAAACCCAAATGAAGGCGTGAAAAAGGCATGCTCCCTCTGAAAGCTTAAGGAGATCATTGTTCATCTCTGCCTGGGTTCTGGTGGTTCCTGTAATCCCTGCTTGTCCTGCATGATTCCAGGTTCAGCCTTCAGTACCCCTCCAATCTCTCCCTCTGTGTTACACGGCCCTCTTCTCCTAAGGGCTCCAGTCACTGGGTTGATCAGGGGCCACCCCACGCCCTCTTCTCCTAAGGGCACCAGTCACTGGGTTGATCAGGGGCCACCCAATGCCCTCTTCTCCTAAGGGCTCCAGTCACTGGGTTGATCAGGGGCCACCC
>PVHP010044798.1:0-13922 GCA_004024765.1 Zapus hudsonius | reverse complement strand
TGCACCCTCCATCCTGCCTCCTCCACCCCTCGGAAGTGAGCAGGTGAGGAACGAGCGAGCGCAGAGAGCGCTTTTGATGTTCCAGCTCCCATTTGCCACCCAACTTTTCCCCTTCCAAAACCTCTTAGCAAACTTCAAAGGCCTCCTTGCTTCTTGCCTTAATCCAGTGCACTGAGACCTCTAGTTCAAAGAACTTTCCTTAAACCCTCTTCTTAAACGGCAACCCAAACTTTTTTTTCCTTTCCACAAAGTAGCAATTACAGCTCCGATGCGTGGCGATGGGGCTCGGCCGATCCGCTCCTGCTATTAATTAATCTTACAAAGGGGGCTCATTTCCTGGCATTCAAATTGACAGGAGACCAGAGAACAGAAAACCCTTTCAAGCAGTTCCAGCTCACCGAGGGGAAGAGGTATCGGAGGAGAGCCCACAGTCGTTGAGGTGGAGGGCACATTTGATACTCCGGGAGCGTTCCGACCACTGAATGATTTCTGTTCGCCAAGAGCCTTGACTCATCTTGTACCTGCAAAGCCTTGAGCAGAACGCAGGCAGCCCGCACACAGGACAGCTCCCCTTCCCAGAGGAGATTCCGCCCTGGCTGGCTACCCCAGCTCAGCCTCCAGGACGCATCTTCCACTTGAGACAGAGAGTGTTCAGTTTACTCACCAGAAAAGCCCTTGCAAGAGGAGGAGATGAAGAGAGGCCAGAAAGCTGCAGAACAGACGCGAGATTAAAGCTTTTTATTCAGTATCTCTTTCGTATTCAAATTGTGCTAAAGGCCCTGTGAAACTTAGAAGCGAGCTTGTTCAGGAGGACTTCTAAAGTGTGTACATGGATTTCATGGGAATAGAAAAGAAGTGAGAGCCTGGGTAATGAAAGAAAGATAAGATGTCCTATATGAAACAACCCAAGAGTGGTTCAATTACTTCAGCACACCATCAAGGCAGGCTTTGAAGATTTGAGAAAACACTGTTAAAATTTAACAAAAAACTCATGTTGCAGGTTTTGTACCAATAAATGTTTGTATACCCTGTGTATTGCTTAAACTGTTCCCTCCGCGTGAATATTGTTTATTTCTTTGGTTTGTGGTGGTGGGGAATTGTGACATTGTGATGGTGCCAGTTATAGAAAAAAAGTCCTTTATCAAAAAACAAAAAAAAAAAAAAAAGAAAAAGAAAGAAAGAAAAAACTCTTAAAAAAACAGGTGTCTTTGATTAAATGAAATGCACTGGTGAATCAGGCATCCCTTGTGCATTCTGAGTTAGTATTGGGGGGCTGCGTTTTTAAACACGGATTTAATACATAGAATGGAATGCTGTCAGTGGAAGTCCTTATAAAAGGAAAGGACTTTGTGCATACTGACATTTGTAAGGTCAAAAATGCTTCTGTTAAACTAAAACAAAAGCTGCCACTATTTCATAAAACAGATTAAAAAGTAGCCTTGAATACTGCTCAGAGAGAAAGTTAAAGGGTTGTGGACTTGACAATTCATCAGACCCAAGTCACATCTAGCAGGGAATTTTCATCCGATTTGCAATGTGTTTGGGTGCTTTAAGTAGAAGACATCCATGTCCTCAGAAACAGCACCTCCTTTTTGTTAGAATAGATAGTTGCCTCATTTGGTATTCAACTCTTCTGTGATCTTGTATGTATTGGGATATTGAATCAATTTTGGTCCTCTTTAGGATTTCTTGCTATTTTTTTTCTGGTGGTTTCTCTTTTTCTTATGTGAATATTGACTCTTCTTCCCATCTCCAGTCAGAAATCCAATCATGGAAAATTCATGTAAAGAGATTTCAGCAAGCATTCTGGAGAACATAAAAATGCATACTCTATCCCTTAATGTTTTGTCCAAAAAAAAAATAATAAAAGTAAGCTGGAATGCCACTCTCTCCAAGCAGTTCAAAGAGACTAATACAGAAGCTCAGATTTTTTGATCAAAGCCTTTTCTTATAATGTGAATTAAAAATCATCTTACAGCATCTATCAAATGTTTGAGTGATGACGAGGGAGGATCAAATCTGGTTAGATGCAACAAAACTAATGCAGCTGAAGTCAATGGTGCAGAACTCAGCTTTTGCTCAATTCTGTGTAGCGCACATATGAAGAAATTCAAGTTTTTATGTTTTGCAATTGGGATTAATTTTTAACATTATTATTCAAAGTCTATATAATGCACTGTCTATAAAAAAGACCAAAATTTAGTTTTCTATCTTTAAAGAGAAAAAAAGTGCTCTCAAGAAAAGCATAACTACATCGATTAACAACTGTTAACTTAAAAAATAAAGGTAGCAAATTTAATTTAAAAAGAAAACAGTAGCTTGAGGATAAAGATACCTTTGAGTAATCGGAAACCTTGGAAACCAGGAAGTCCCAGTGGCCCATGACCCCAGCTGAGTCCCACATGATATTGAAGAGTTACTGGAGCCTTAACAGGTGGTGGTCTGCAGGTGGCGGGGGCACACAGGTCTCCCATACCCATCTTGGGGCTGTTTACTTATTACTTAGACCAGACCTTCACTACTGCCATTGTGTGAAAGCTTCCCTCCAAGTGAGCAGATGGGAGGGCCGCTGGAAGCAGGGGCAGCAGGCACTAGCACCTTGTGTCATGGAGAGATGTGTACAGAGGGCTATTCTCAAAGCCCTGGAAATACGTGTGTGGGAGATGCAAAAGGAAGGTGAGATCCAAACCGAGGCCAGATATTGGAAAGGGGCCACAGTTATTGTTTTTATCGATTTGCTTACACTAGTTCTCCTCTCTCAGAGGACCCTTCATGTTCTCTTTGTCAGTCCCATGCTCCCTTTTGTAGGTCCCCAGGGAGTCCCTTAGTGCATACTTTAGGAAGTAATGGTAGATTTCTCAAAAAAAAAAAAATGACTTGAGCAGCTTGGATTCCAAAGCATACCTTTAAATATATGATAATTATCTATTAAAATATTTAAGGCAAAAAATAGATACACAATATTGTTTTTCCTATACTTATACGATTGCAAACACAAAGAGCTCTAATATGAAATTTTTCTTACAACATGAATGGTTAATAATGTCTTTCCCACAAAGTTGTATTCTTGTAAATACAACATCTGGGTCCAAATATTCCATTCTGATTGCCAGTCTTCATAATCAATATGGAGTGTGGTGTTATCAAATTCTCTGCAGCTCTCAGTGTCCAAGAGATACACAACTGCAGGGAAAGAATGGTTAGGCTGAAACCCAATACTGCAGGAGCCACAGAAGATAATAATCAAAAGGTAACTTGAGAAGATAGGGCAATATATTTCCCCACTGAGAAATCAAGCTGTAATTAGATTGTACAGTGAATTAAGGAATTCACAGAATCATGTGCACAACAATAAAATAAAATCAATTTTAAATATTTCTTATCGAAGGCTCATCTTTTAGCCTTCTCATTTAGGGGAAAGGCTAGGCTTGCGATGTGAATAATAGTACTTCTAGATTCAGCATTTTTACACTACAAATTCTGTAAAGTTTCTTTCCCTTGCTAAGACACATCAGCATGTTTGCTTAGTTTTCAGCAAAACTTTCTCCTTTATTCTCTTACTGCCTTCTTCTTCTTACTCTCCTCTCTCTCTCTCGCTCTCTCTCTCACACACACACACATATCACACATCACACATACACACATTTAAGTAAACCCACATGAATGCACTCACACATACACACATACTATCTGGAAAAGAAGCTGTTTCATGCAGGTTATTTTGTTCATTAATTCATTTTAATATTATTCTTATTTAGACTGATATATTACATAATAGAAATGAAAGAGTAGTGGTAGATACTGTGTAAATCCTTAAGGCATTTCTGAACAAAAAAAATAGTATTGAGAAGATTTTACTAAAGAAATGAGCACCATTCCAAAGTCATTGATAAAAGCAATATCTAACTTCTTTGCTCATGAGGAGTCTGCTGGAAGAGCTAAATAGATGTTTGATTCTGCCCATTGAATCTTTAGGATTTACAATATCTTGTTATTCTCAAGCAAGAATGAATATTTAAAGCAATTATTGTAAAATGTAATAGCAAGTCTCAATTCTTCTTAGATTATCAGGGGTACACTGTAAGCAATAATATAAACATGAAAAAGATTACAGAAGCTGGACTTGGTGATACACAACTTTAATCCCAGAACCCAGGAAGCAGAGGTAGGAGGGTCATTGTGAGTTCAAGGCCAACATGGGATTACAGAGTGAGTTCCAGGTCAGCTTGAGATCCTACCTAGACACCCCCCACCCCCAAGAAAAAAATACAGAAAAGACATTTCATTGAAAATAAAAATAAATGCAATTCCTTTCTTAAATAAGTATCTATGATCTAATGAAAGACACAAATGCTATTGTGTAGGACAGTAAAGCAATTCCCATGCTTCAGAATGGGAAGAGAGAGAGAGAGAGAGAGAGAGAGAGAGAGAGAGAGAGAGAGAGAGAGAGAGAGAGAGAGAGAGAGGAAAATTTCTCACAGATATCCTGCAATATTTAAGTGTGGTATTCCTAATATCTACAGGACTTACAACATGGCTTAACAAGGGACAGAAACCCCCCAACCCCCAAGAAAAAAAGAATACAGGAAAAAAATTTCCTGGAAAATAAAAATAACCGCCGTGTTCCATGACTGCTGAATCCTGACTCGACTTGATGAGGTCCTTACAAGCATAGAAGGAATTCAGTGTTCTGGGGAATTGTTGCTAAGAAGTCTCTAAAATGCATGCCAGTGTGTCCCCTAATGTTCAAGGTAAAGATAAGGATGGAAGTAAGAAACTTTCATTGAAATGCCAAAATAATGTGATGACCAGCAACTTGGAAAGTAAATTTAAACCAGGACGAATCCCTGGTACAACCTCTTCTAGAATAGATGTGGTCTGCAAGTGTGTGTGTGTGTGGGGGGGTGCTTTTTCTGAAAAATTAAAAAAAAAACAGGATGAAGATGATTCCTTAAATTAAGAAATACTTAACAGCTATTTGATGAATCAAATCTACGGGGTGTCTCTCCACACACATAGTTTACGTGGATATAGACGCAGCTCTCAGTGAAGTGAGCGTAGCATGTTCTAAGTGTTCTCTCTGGTTGGCTTCACTACTGGGCCTGGAGGTATGAAAAAGCAGCAGGGAGAGCTCAGTAATTCTTTCACCCGACCTTTAGCTGTGAGAGCCTTTAACATCAAAAATGGTCTTAGCAAAGACAGCTTGCCAAGACATCCCTAGGGCTTAGATGGGAGTTAGGAGTTTCATTTCAAACTCTAGTTCTGTCCACCTTTGGGAAGTCAAAAACATAACTAACATTCGAAGTAAAGTAAAAGGAAACATGGTGTATTTCTTATAACTATAGATTTCAAATGGGGAATTTTTTATCATGTAAGTTGACACCAACTTCCAGAACAAAGGCAGTTTTTATACACAGGTGCACATTTAAAAAATCCTTGAATCTAGGCCCACCCCTAAGATTTAGCATGAATATGTCACTTATATACCAAACAAATATGTTCAGAAATATGATTTTCCAACAAGGCAGGAATGTAACTGAGCTCAAAAATCTGTAAGATCTTTTACATAGATCATATGAAAGAATAAAGTTCAGTATACTGAAAAGATATTCCTGAAAAACTTTTAGCTTTTAATTTGTGGTAGATAAGTTATTGTATAGAGATTTTTAAAAAAGAAATTGTATTTTTGACATTTTTTGTAAGTCTTATCTCGTCTAAGTTTTAGTTGGCTCATGTAAAGAATAAAACTAATAATGTAAAGTAGGAAATGACACACTTTGGTACAGGAAACAAGAAGAAGGCTATTTGATACAACATTCATACCTTAATCAGATGTATCGACACAGATTTCACGAGCTCAGGAGAAGGGGAATGGGAGATGGTTCAAGGGTTAAAGGCATTAGCTTGCCAAGCCTACCAGTCCAGGTTCAATTCCTCAGTGCCCACGCAAGATCAGATGCATGACATGGTACCCCTAAAGTTCATGCACTTAGGCAAGAGGCCTAAGCATGCCCATATATACACATATTCTCTGTGTCTCTCTCACCTCACAAATAAATGAATAAAGTATTTTCAAAACATGAGAAAATACATAGTAAATGGAAATTGATGCTTGTAACAATTTAGAAAAATCTATTTTATATGATTTCTTAGAATGCTATGAACTTTTCACAATTTATTCACTATTGACCAAACCTGCTATTTTTTAAAAAAGAGACCTTAAAAATAAATTTTAATGAAACTTTCATTGCACACTTTTTAAGCAATAGCACTTGGTGGTATCACCACTTGGTTTAGAATGGATGTGAATTGAGGACTTCATTCAAATCAAATTGTTCATGAATTCAGCAACATTTATAAAATGCAGGTCTGAATGCACTAACACTCATGTTCACTTTGATAATCATGATTCTAAGTTTAAAAAAGGAGATGACTCAATGTCCTTGCACAAGGAAGCTGGGGGAAAAACAAATGTTAAGTGACCCAATCCATTAGCAAGAAGAATTGCTATTGTCTATGTTGCTCTGAGAAGCTAACAAGGAGCACTGAGTCCCATGTACCCTCCGAGAGCCCAGCTCTGAATGATGAACCCATCATGCTTTGACTCTTCTGCCACACTGCCCAGGTAGGTAAAGGTCACAAGCCCTCTTCAGTGGTGCTGGAGATACATCCATTGACTGAAAGCTTACACTGGTTCTAAAATGGGCTTTAACATTTTAATTAAGTTCGATTTAATCATAGCTCAGGAGTATGTTTGTGGGTAGAGGACCTAGAAAGCATTACTATATTACAAAGTAACTGCCTTTAATATCATTGATTATTAATTGAAGAACATGCCTTTGTCGTGTGTGTTGGGGAATGACTATTGTTGTCCTTGTGACATGTTGTGATTTGCACAATGCAATTCCAATGTAAAGCTTTATAAATTCCCTACTTGGATAAGCCATGACATTGATTTACTGACGATTGAAATTTTGGGGCTTTTTTGGAGAAGCTACCAAGTGAGGTCAGTCATCATGGATATATTTATTTAATATGCTAACTTGAAGGAGGGAGCGAATGAATATGAAAGGGCAGCTGTTGCTGGGGACTCAGGTGTGGATGACATCATGGCCGGGGGTGCCTGGGAGATGTCGGCTTGGACTAGGTTCCCACAGTCCCTTCTGAGGACACCCCACTCTTGATATAAGGACCTCTCATTAGATCCCTCTCCTAAAGTTTCCATCATCACTCAACAACTTCACCCTGGGGACAAAGCTACTAACACAGGAACACTTGGAGAAAACCGTGTCCGGACCACAGAGCCAGCACACGGCTAACTGAAGTAAGTCAGGCTTTTAAGGCAAAGACTCATGCTGCTTAACAACCTATATTCCCCTGGCCCCAAATTAAACAAGGGTCCTTTGTGTCTTACGGCTACAGCCTAAAGGCTCTAGCTTTCCACAATTCTACTGCAAAAATATACAAAATATACAAAATATGTTATTTAAGAATTTCGAATACTTCTCTTGCAGTACTTATAATATTACAGTTTATAGATTTCTTAAATTTCAAGATATAGCTGTAATATTTCTCTAGGAATGGGACAGGATTAAACCGACAGAATGAGCAAAGTCATGGGGACTCTCGTCAAGAGAGTACCAAGAGCAAAGCTAGTCAAAGATAAAACTGGCTGTCCAGGCAGAATTCAGAGAAGCTCCGGTTTATTAAAAAGTGAAACTAAAAAAATGCATCGGTTCATTATTGTTGGTAAATATATTTGTAACAAATAAATGTGGCCTGGTCCTTCCTTTGTCCTTTTGCAACCAAGACTCTGGTGGGCTCACAAGGACAATCTCTTTGGAAAATGTATTTATTAATTTAGAAATTGTGGTGCTTTTGAACTTTCTAATCATTTTGTGAGATACATTTTCATCTTATGCCTCATTTTTTAAAAATTAAAATTATCTCATCTTACATTTATAAAAAATCTCGATTTTATAATATAAATACAAAAATCCCTTAAGACACAATAAACTAATGCTTCAGCAAAATAAAAGGCTGATACCTCCCCCCTTAAACAAACAAACAAAAAAAATCAGGAATAGTTCTGAGAAAATAGAGTAATTGAACAATACCACATGATATAGAAAACTGTTGATGAAAAATTTTAAATATGGCACTTCCATAGGAAAAAATTCCACTAGTGTATAAAAATGAAAATAAATTTTTGACTATAAGATTTAAATTTTTGTCAACACCTTACTGGATTTTAAAATATATCTTGTGCTATTTAAGCATTTTTAACTGCTGAGCCATCTCACCAGCTCCCATATTATGCTTTGTAAAAAATGCAAGTTAATTTTAAAATTGAAATAATTTGTCATTCTATTCAATATTATATATAGATTTTTAAGTACAATTTCTTAAGCACATTGGAGAGCCAAAGGTCCTTATACAAGGAGGAAAGGCAGTTTTCAAGAAGACAATTACTTTGGTGTTTGCTTGTATCACTTTTCCATTTTAATATTTTTCTTTTTTATTGTCCATAATGAGTTACAATATTTAGTGGGAAAACAATGCATTTTAATAATTTTCATATTATGAGATAAAAAGTACACAGAATGAGTTAAAGTTGAGCATTCTTGAGCATCAAAGATGGTGCATTCTTCCAGTGGGCTCCAATTATACCAGCTCCTGCACTGTGTGCATTTACGCTGACCCACTGTGAAATTATGTTGTGTTCAATGGGCTTTAAAATTTCTCATTTCTCACCTGTGGGTGAAGTGTTCAACTTGCTCAAGGCTTTGGCATTCTCACTTGCGCTGAAGAAGATACACTACCCAGAGCTATTTGAATAGCTTATATTATGCATCCCACAGCACAACTCCTTTCTAACATGTTCTCTTCAGTTAAGCTTACTAACTGCATGTTTTAAATCAAATACAAAGCCATGCCAAAATTCTTTTTAAAAAGATCTCTCCGTTTTTTTAGAAGACTGAGAAACAAGTTCTTATTTGTAAATAGCTGAATGTTAAATGTCAGCGCTTAAAGGGCTTCTGTTTCTGAATCAGATTTCTTCATGAGAGACGGAAACATGCAAAGTGTTGAAGAAAGTAGCCAAAGCTGATTATGTGCTACGCAAAGCATGGATAAAATAATGTCACCTTGACCATTTTATACTCAATATAGCAATACTGACCATCATATCACATTCAGAGATATGATGATGATTCCCTTGACTTGTAAGTTTTATCCTGAGATTAGAAACTGAGTTCTTTTTTTGTATCCTTGCGTGTGT
Organism: Zapus hudsonius; assembly: GCA_004024765.1. NCBI lineage: Eukaryota > Metazoa > Chordata > Mammalia > Rodentia > Dipodidae > Zapus > Zapus hudsonius. The sequence goes on along the minus strand of PVHP010044798.1, from coordinate 4,642 downwards.
GTGTGTGTGTGTGTGTGTGTGTGAGTGAGTGTGTGTACTGTGCATTTGTGTGTAAGGATGCCAGAGCCTCATGCTCAAACTAACAGAGTCCAGAAGAGAATGTCAGACGCTCTCCTCTAACACTATTCTGTCTTATTTCCCTGAGACATAGTCTCTCACTGAACCTGGAGCACCCTTTAAAAAATATTTTATTTATTTATTCATTTGAGGGTGAGGGTGTGTGTGTGTGTGTGTGTATGAGAGAGGGAGAGAGAGAGAGAGAGAGAGAGAGAGAGAGAGAGAGAGAGAGAGAAATGGGTACACCAGGGCCTCCAGATACTGCAAACAAACTCCAGCATCTAGTTTTATGTGGGTACTGGGGAATTGAACTCAGGTCCTTCTGCTTTACAGGCAAGTACTTTAACTGCTGAGCCATCTTTCCAGCCATCTCCCCATTTTTGCACTGCACTGGTTGATCAGAGAGCTCTAATAACCTTTCTGTCTCCTTTCACTATTAATTCTGGGGTTAAAGGGTATGTGCAGTCATGCCTGGATTTTGACACAGGGTCTAGGGATCTCCTTGTGCTTTCTTGGCAAACGCTTATACTTCTTGACCCACTTGCTCAGCCCCTGGAATTGAGCTTTTACATGTAGAAGATTTAGATTGCGTAGGAAGGGAATTTTCTTGTTCTCATAGTTAAAATCTTAGAATATTTCTTTAATTAAAACACTAGATTTTAGCTTGGTTGATTGAGTGCTTGCACAGTCCTGTGCTAGAACCCCAGGATAACATAAACCGTGTAGTGGTGCACATCTGTAATCCCAAGACTCGCGAGGTGGTGGAAGGAAGATCAAAACTTCAAAGTCACCCTCAGTTAAATACTGAGTTTGAGGTCAACCTGTAACACATGAGACCTGTCTCTAAATAAATAATAAATTGATGCAATGTTATTAGGTAGACAAGTGTGTGAAGTATATTTGTACATAAAGTATCCACTGAATGCTCTAATCTGTAACCATGACTCCCTTTTAGACGCGTGGTAAATTGGCTCCAGTTTCTACATCAAGCCAAAGCGTATCCTGCATGCAGAAGCTGATTGAATGGCAAGTTCCTGCTAAGATCAGGCTTAGGAATGGAATAATGAAATGTTTCTGTAGGTCATTTTCTCTTTTGATTTTATAATTATTTTCTCCAAATTAGGATTTTTTTATCTTCTGCAAGCACATATAGCCAGCCATATGCTGCACTCCACTAGGCCGTGCAGACCATACACAGAGACTTGTTACGATGAGCATAAATCAAAGTGAAATGCAGAGACTATAACTTATATTCAATTTATTGCTATAGACACATTTATTGGGATAGAATTTTTACAGTCTCATAATATTCTGAGAAGCTCACCATAAACTATTAACGAGAGAGGAACACTATTAATAATGAACATCCCAGAGCAGTTATTTTCAGAAAGTTTTTGACCCTGAGAATGAAATTAGTTAAGATGGACATGAGATAATAAACATATACCTTTATTCTGATAAAATACCTGAAAAGAAATGTATCAAGCTGATATCATTATCTCAGAAACATAAATTGCATTAAAGCTTTTGTCAAGAATGAAGTCTTTTAAATATTGATACCTTTGTATTATATTATAAAATATTTATTCTCATTCCCATTTTGAATGTGTTAAGCAATTCCTGATCATCTACCATCATTCTAGGACAGTTGGATGTTTCAAAAAATTGTCATACAGACAAACTTTTCTTAATTTAGCTTGCTAGTTTTTAATGACTTTTAAAACATAAGCATTTAGTTGCTATTTTTCTGCACTATTTTTTCAATATTGTCCATATCAGTTAAGCATATTATCACTGAAGTATCGCACAGTATTGTAACCTTAATAAAAGTGACTTAATTAACCTGTCAAGCTTTATCAACTGCTTAGTAAACAGAAAAGCCCCATTTCAACAGCTTGTATTTTTTCCCTTTCCCTTTTGCTCTTGCTGATGTGGGCTGCCCAGACCAGCCACCTTCGTAGGCCTCCTCACAGATGTTCTACCAGAGAGGACACAATGCAGGGATGTACTCGGACCATGTTGGAGTTTAGCCTTTGCTGTTGATGGTGTCCCCAGGGCCTCACCTATTGCAACGGGACTGTGTCAGTGTGGGTCTGCTTGTACATCTGGTCTCACAGTGCCTCCCCACACCTTTTCCAAAAAGTACATTCAGTTACACCACATGAAAGGATCAACATTGGTTTTGACTTACAAAGAATATAGGCTTTGGGGATCACACAACTGCTGCTCCAGCCTCATGTTCCTATATGATTGAGCAGAAGAATAAGCAAGAGGGGCCACGAATAGAAGAGGAGAAAGACTAACCCCATGAAAAATTGATCAGAGCTGCAACTCAAATCATTGGCTCCTTCCCTCACTGAGCTGTTGACCAAAGAGACCCATGAGGTCCCCAAAACAAGACATGATTCTGTCAAAGCTCTTGAATATCCACCCCAGGCCTAAGGTAAGATCCTATTGCTGAAGAAACCACAGAAAGCTATCGATCAGCACCAAGAGACCCTGAGAGATCTAGAATGGTAATCAGCCCCCAGATGGTAGCTAGTGCAGTGCTGGAAGGCACTGCATAAGCTGCAGTGGGAAACTGGTCAATGATAGTTGGAGTAAACAGAGACCATTGATATGAAACACAGTCTGCTGCCATGAGTAGGCTGAACACAGTTCCTTCTGGAAGAGAGCAGCTAACCAATAAGTGATCATTTTTGCAATGGAGGTGCCAAAGCCTGGGGGAGGTAATCAACAGCTTTTAATTTGGCCAAGTAATCCACTCAGTGACAAGGAGCCTGTTGCAGTCAGCTTTCTCTGTTGCTGCGCAGAAAGAATCCAAGCAAAAGCGGCTTGTGGAGGAATGAGTTTATGTGGCTTACAGACTCAAGGGGAGACTCCATCATGGCAGGGAAAACAATGGCAGGAGGAGAGGAGTGGACATCACCTCCACCACAGCACTGCAAATAGCAGCAGGAAGGTGTGCCAAACACTGGCAAGGGGAAGCTGGCTTATATAACCCCATATGTTCACCCCCAACAACACAGCCATCAGCTAAAACCCAAAGAGCCATCAGCTTAAGATCGATCAATCAGAACACATTCATTTGTTTGTGGGGGACACCTGGATCAAACCGTGACAGAGCCCTTAACTGGAATTGGGACTCAAGGGGAAATATATTGGGAACCAATATCTTGGGCCCCCAAAGAGAAATTCACTTTATAAGTGAACTACAAAGAGCCTACTCAGAACAGAATCTTGCCAATTCAGAAATGTGTATCTCAGTTAACCTATACTGACCTCACTCTCCGATGGAGATTCTGTTTGTATTTCTCAAAAGGCAGAGAGAGAGAGAGTTGTGGTCTTTCCAACCCAACCTACAAGCCTCAGGCCAATAGCTGACATCCTGGCAAGAGATAAGTCACCCCAGACCTACCGTGGAGGATCCACATGGAACCCCACAGAGAGTGGTGGGATAAGCAAGAGACCTATAATCACAGCCAATCAGTCAACTCAGAATAAGCCAGTGAGACAGACACCAATGATTTTCAACACAACCTAAAGCAGAAGTACAGAGACCCCCTAAGACCTCAACAATAAAGCAACCTTAATACTCACCCACCACGACTCAGGGAACTGAGTGGAAGAGGGGGCGGAAAGATTGTGAGAGCCATGGTGGAGGAGAATATCCAGAGACATGGCCCCCCTCAGTAACAACATACAAAGGGGGGTAGAACCGGGTTGACTCTCAGGGTATCCATAATCCCCTACCTCATGGACTGATCCAGACTGCCCACAGAGGAGGATATCCAGCTGATTGGGGACAGGGAAGAGGGAAATTGGGGAATTGGGGACACCAACACATTATTGGCTCATACAGTGTATCTATGGATAATAAAGACATAATTTAAAAAAAGAAGTCTGACTTCCCCTGGTCAAAACAGGGATCATACTTGCTAGCTTGTGCAAAACTCACATAAGGGTTCAGTTTGTTATAAGGGCAGAAAAATATCTTGGGCAAAACCCAATCAATAGTATTACAAAGTTAGAATCTCTAACATTGGGGTAAAAACAATGGTGTATGCATGAATTTTTCTTATACAACATATTTGTATTTGCACATTATTGGTCAATCACTTTCTAAAGGGAGAAAACCTCTAAAGTAGGAAACATATCTCTCCAAGTAAGGAAATGGAAGTTACATATTGGCTTCACCTCCTGTTCGTGTGGAGCATGGCTTTTCTAGGCGTTCTTCTCTGGATCTGTACAAGGCAGTTACAGGCACACTTACATAGGCACATGTGCATACATACACATACTCTTTTCCCAAACTGAGAATTAGGGGGAAAAGTGTTCACATGATTCCCTTGGTCAGAATGGAAAGCCACTTTAGGAATTGAGTAAAGCTTGCCAATGTAACCAATAACCAGAGAGAAGCTGTGTGGATGGAGACACTGAACATAATGACATTTTGACATATAAGCACAGACAGGGTGGCCATTCAGATCTTCTCCAGGCTTCTGGTCACCTCTCCTTGGAGGTTTCTACGCCATGTTTATTGAAAACTTCATGGATCTGGTTCTAGAGAGCAGTGTAATACATT
>PVHP010044797.1:0-13946 GCA_004024765.1 Zapus hudsonius | reverse complement strand
GGCACAGAACATTCACAATGCAAAACATGAGGCACAGCAAAAACAGATTGACCAATACAATACAAGATTCAAAACAAACAGGGCACCATCAATCTCTAACTCCAAGCTCAATGATTCTAACCAATAACACAAGTCTCTTGGAGATTCAATTCCGCCCCTCCAGCTCGGCTACTCACAGTCCGGGAAAACGTCATCCAGTGCTGTCAGCTCGCCTTGGCAGCCATCCATAGTCCTGGAATTCACTGGGTCTCCATTGCAACCCACAGTTCATCCTCGTGGCTCCATTGGGCTCCATGCAGGCAACTTTGCACACCTGCTTCACACGCCAACGGCCATTTTGCAAAAACAAAACTGTGTTGCAAATCCGATGACCCTCTCTTCTTATATTTGCCATACTCCACAGAACCAGGTGGGCTACCAACTTGTTAATCCAGGGGGATCAAAGCATTCAGGCCCCTTACTTCAAAGAGTCCGCATTCTTCCTGTTGTTCCAATGCAGACCAGCTGGCCCAATCTCAGTGGTTGTCATCTCTAAAACAATTGCAGGTGAACGGGCAGCAGTTTCGACCCAAAGATCTTTCTTTCTGTGCCATCTCCATCTGCTCACACCAGTCCATCTTTACGTCAAGCAACCCTGCACAGGTTCCCAGGACACAGGCAGGCAGAATGCAGCAAGCCTCTCACACAAACTGCTTCTGGCACAGTCCTGACCAAGTTCTTTCTCCCCCTCGTAAGCCAAACCTCACAGTCCATAGTTCTCATTACATTCAGGTCTTTCAACTCTGACCAGAATGATCCATGAAACTGTACTCACAACACTGTGAGGCATCTCTTAGGCCGAGATTTCAAGTCCTTCCACATCCCTCCTGTAGATCACTTCCAGAAGACCAAAGCCACAAGATCAGGGTTCTAGCAGCAACAGATGACCCCACGTCCTGGTACCAAAACTGTTGCAGTCAGCTTTCTAGTTGCTGCGCAGAAAGAACCTAAACAAAAGCGGCTTGTGGAGGAATGGGTTTATTTGGCTTATGGACTCTAGGGGAGACTCCATCCTGGCAGGGAAAACGATGGCATGAGCAGAGGGCTGGACATCACCTCTGCCACAGCACTGCAAACAGCAGCAGGAAAGTGTGCCAAACTCTGGCAAGGGGAAGCTGGCTTATAACCCCATAAGCCTGCCCCTGACAACACAGCTTCATCAAGGTTGTAAAACCCAAACTGCCATCAGCTGAGGATCGATCTATCGGAACACATTCATTTGTTTGTGGGGGACACCTGGATCAAACCATGACAGGTGCCATGCCTCTGGATAGTCTCCCCCACCATGTCTCTCACAATCTTTCTGCCCCCTCTTCTGCTCAGTTTCCTAAGGCATGGTGGGTGGGTATTGAGGCTGCTTTAATGTTGAGAATTTAGGAGTCTTTTTGTTGAAAATCATTGGTTTCTGTCTCACTGGCTTATCCTGTGTTGCCTGAATGGCTGTGGCTTGTTCATCCCATCATTCTCTGCGGGGTTCCATATGGATCCTCCACAATATGACTGTGGTGGCTCATCTCTAGCCAGGATCTCATTTGACTTTTTGATGTATGCCATCCTGACTGGAGTGAGCTGCAATCTCAGAGTCATTTTTATTTGCATTTCTCTGATTATGAAAGAAGTTGAACATCTCCTTAAGTATGTAATTGCCATTTGTATTTCTTCCTTTAAGAATTCTCTACCCAGTTCTCTTCCCCATCTTTTGATTGGGCTGTTTGATTTTTTTTTTGTTGTTGTTGTTTAGCTTTTTGGGTTCTTTGTAGAGTCTAGATATTAGATCTTTGTCAGAGGTATAGCTGGGGAAGATTTTCTTCCATTTTGTGGGATGTTTGTTAACTGTACTGATGGTTTGCTTGTTTATAGAGTAGAGTTTGGGTTTTATGATGTCCCAGTGGTTAAGTGTTGATCTAATTTTCTGGGGTATTTGGGTCTTATTCAGGAAGTTTTTTTATGCCTATATAATGAAGTTTTCTCCCTATTTTTTCTTCTAGATTTTTTTCGGTGTACCTTGGATCATAATCTTCAAATAAATGACAGATTATTATTTAGCATGCAGTTAGTATATAACTATTAAGTTACACAGGTGAACTTTGCTTAACACCCCAGTAATCAAGAGGCTAAGACAGAAGGATCGCAAGTTTCAGGCCAGCCTGAGCTACATAGTGAGATCCTGTCTCAAATAACAGCAACAACAAAAGAATACCAAAATCAAAGTTAAAATTATCTAATATTAATGTGATATTTTAAATTAGTTTCTTTACACTAAATCAGTCTCCATGTATTTTTTATGCCAAGTGACTTTTCCCCCCAACCATACATATTTCAAATGCTAACTGGAATATCTGGCTAGTGGTTATGGACTAGCCCAGGTCTAAACTGGGTGTCAATATTCTGAAATGTAGTGGAGTCAAAATGAGGCTTATGGGAATCGATCCTGGAAACATGAAGTCAGGAAAGATGTGGGTGACCAATCACTCTGAAGTAGCACACAGCTGAGTTTGTTAGTCCTTAGATAGCTTCAACCCCAGGGTTAAAAATGTGTACTTTTTGCTCTCTCTTTTTATTTTATTTTATTTTTTATATTTTAAAAATATTTTTAAAGTATTTTATTTATTCATTTTCAAGAAGAGAGATACAGAGATAAACACACACACACACACACACAGAGAGAGAGAGAGAGAGAGAGAGAGAGAGAGAGAGAGAGAGAGCACCAGGGCCACCAACTTGTGGTCTGGGTCCTGGGGAATTGAACCCAGGGCCTTAGGTACTGGAGGCAAGTGCCTTAACCGCTGAGCCATCTCTCCAGCCCTTTTTTGCTCTCTTGACACTTCCTGATCATCTCACTCTAAATTCTGACAACTTTGACATTGTTTGTGTGTATATGTCAGCATATTTGAATGTGGAATGCATGGTCATAGTGTTCTTAAAGAAATCACCTACAGTTCTCTTTTGTCATTTGAACTCATATCTTGTATGCTTTCACATCATTCTAAAACATCTTTTTTTCTGATAGTTGTTTAAGGAGTATTCACTAAGCACATAGTTTTATTGACATTTTTACAACCAAGTAATTGTCTCCTATATATTCTGGTGTACATTGGAAATCTCCCAGAATAGATCCTTAAGCAGTGAGATTTCTGTTCAAAGGCTAAAACCATTTCAATTTTTGTAACATACTGACAAATTGCCTTCCAAAATAGTAAAATTTACACTCCACCTATAGAACTCATACTATCCCACACTATAGACAACATCCCACAGAATGGAAGAAAAGATCTAATATCTAGAATCTACAAAGAACCCAAAAAGTTTAACAACTTTTAATCACATGGCCCAACCTTGTGGCCAGAGACATTTTATTATGGCTTTGTTTTCATTTACATTTATTTAAATAATAAGTCTTTTACATTAATGATGAAAATTGATATTATTTAAAATGTATACTCTTTTATCTATTTCATTTTAGATTCACTTCAGGAGTATTTAATGACTTACATAACATCTTATATATATTACAAAGATTCCATCTTAGATAATTAATCATCTTATTTTTGCTTATATGTTGCTGAGAGAATTTTTAAATCTTTGCAATAAATTATCAAATTTTATGGGCTTAGGATATAAAAACTTGATTTGAAAGCCTTTAAGAGCCTGAAATTTAAAATAATTGTTTTCTAATATTTTGCTACCATTATTATATTTTTTCTTACTTAGATGTTTATTGACTTGAGAATTTATTTTTGAAATATACTTCAGGGTTTATTGCCATTTGTCTTTTATAATGTCCACTAAATTTCCTGACAACATTGCAGTTGTTTAGCCTTACTCTCTTAATAATTGTGTTTTATAATCTTAGACATTTGATACTTTGATTTCTTGGTGAGCTTATGCACATCCAGAACACTACATTTTCCATGGTCTCCACAGCTCATGCTTAAATTATACCTAGCTCATAGAAAATAATAAATATTTGCTTGCTGACAGGAGTACCTAGGTTGATTAAATTTTGAATATTAATAATAATAATATCTCACATTTGCATAGCCCTTTCTCATACACAAAGCATTTATACACATATATTTAATTCTTTAAACAACGCTGTGAGTTAAATGGGCTGGTATTATATTCTCCAGTTGATAAACGGAATGATTTATTCAAGGTCACATTGCCTCTGTGGGATGAGTAATGATTCAGAGAACAATTCCATAGCCAGTGTTGTATTCTTTCCCTAGTGGAACCTGCTCAGAGATAATGAATGGTCAGTTTTGTTTTTTTTCAAAAATTGATTCAGCAGAACCTTAGTGATCTGTCCAACAACCATCTCCTTCCTGATGTTCAGATGGGAGCTTTATCAATACAAGCTCAGAAAGAAGGAAGATTCTGACAGGAACTTCAATATGATATCTCTTCTCTCCTTCCAAGTGACTGAATAAGCAGTGTGCAGGGATTGATGGTCACTGAATTGTAGGAGGACATCCTCAGACTTGGTTAAGAGGCTCCTAAGAGGAGACACCAGATGTGACAATTTGTGATCTCTTAGCAGCACAGACTAATGCTGCATGCACAGCTGTCTATGGCCCACCTCTTGCTCGGTGGAAAAGCAAGTCAGTATAAATGAGAACAGAGCGAATTCCTCATGATTGGGGGAACATAGCCTGATCCACCTTTGACTGGACCAGATGCCAGACAAATGCCCCAGTGGTTCCTGTTCCTCTGAAGAGGGTGCTCCAATTAACACTGCAACGTAGCCAGTGCTCATGGCAAGAAGTCCATACATGTGCACATCACCAACACAGGCTCTCAGCCAACTTTTCATCCTAAACTAATCACTAGAACTACTGCTGCCTCCTGCTGCATTCCTCCTGAGCCCCTGTAGGATCAGAAGAGGTGATACTGTTCGTTCAATATTTAAACCTGAGAAAGAATACCTTATATGTACCTTCCTAAAGGAACTAATATCCCCAGACTCCAAAAACCTTCTTATTTTTTTAAATATTGATTTTGGTATATAAAGGGTTGCACACACATAGACCCCCCTCTTCCCCAGTATTTGGTGGGGTTATTAGTATTCATTGTGGAGACCAAGAGGCCTCAGTCTCTGCAGGGATGGGAAAAATGGTGTCTCAGGCTATTCTCACCCACCCTGAGGCTCTTACAATCTTTTTTTCCCCTCTTCTGCTTCCCAAGCCTTGGTGGGCCAGATAAGGATATGATTTAGTGTTGTTTTCTCTATAAACTCTGGATCTCTGTTTTGATGACAGATTGCAAAGTGTTTGCATGACCACAGAGCAAAGACTTTATTCTTTTTTTAAAAAAAATAATTATTTAAGACAAAGAGGCAGATAGAAAAAAATTAGAGAGAGTGAAAGAGAAAGAGGGAGGGAGGGAAGGAGGGAGAGAGCATGCCAGGGGTCTCTAGCCACTGCAAACAAACTTCACATGCATGTGCCACTGTGTACATCTGGCTTTATGTGAGTACTGGGTTATCAAACCTGAGTCATTGGGCTTTGCAGGCAAGCGCCTTAACATCTGAGCCAACTCTCCAGCCCAAGACTTTATTGTTGAGGGTATAATAAACCGTGCTGAGTCAAAAGAAGGTTTGCACACTTGGCGAGTCCTTGAGCTATGCACAATAGAAGATCTTGGGTTGGTTTCACAATGCTTCTCTGCCTCACTCTTCCTAATTCACTATAAAAGACAATCATATTAGCTTGAAAGTGTTGTGGGGTTGGGAGAGATATCATACTTGCTTCTGACAGTCTGACCCATTAAAGGTGTTGAGAAAATGGAATTTGCCTCTATCTAATGGAATTGTAATTGGTTATTATCTGTGTGGGTCTGCATGTGGTACATGGATTTGCTCCTGTGATAACCCCCAACATTCATATGTTTAAATATTCCTAACGCAAGATAGTAGGAGGTGGGCACTTCAGTAGGCAATAAACCCATGAGGATGAGGCCCTTGCACAAGGGATTTATTCCCATAAGAAGGAGAACCAAGTGCATTACTTACTTTTCACATCACTGAGAAAATACCTGACCCAAACATCTGAAGGGAGGAGTTACTTACTTTGGCTCATATTGTCTGGTGATTCAACCCATCATGGTGGCCTAGGAGGCAAGGTCATCGAAAAGTGTGGTCAGGGATAACACACCTCCATGGATCCATCCCCAGTGACCTATTCCCTCCTGCTAGGTCACACCTCTTAAAATTGTCATAACCTTAAAATAATAACATCATCTGGGTGTCTAGCATTTAAATCGTAAGCTGTGGGGGTCATTTCATATTCAACCCATAATACCTGAGAACATTTTCAGCTTCTTTCTTTGTTTGAACTCTATCAGAAGAGAGCAGTCGACAACCCAGAAGGGTACTTTCACAGGGTTTAAGAGTACCAGTATCCTGATCCTGGGCTTCAAGTCACAGGGACAGTGCGTTGACTGGTGTGTTTCCACTGTTTGTAAACCTCCCAGCCTAGGGTTACTTGATTATAAAAGTCAGAGATTGGACTGTTGGCCTCTGTTTTCTCTGTTGTCATCAACATAACACATGTTTCTTGGGTCTGACATGGAAAGAGACAATGTCAATTCTGGGAAAACAAATCTTTCTTATTCTGGGGCTTCAACAAGTGGGGACTTGTAAGACTTACTCATATCCCAGAAGTCAAAAATTCTTGGGGTCACCTCTTTTAGCTGCCAATAGGACCATTGACTATTTGGGACTCTTCCAAGTGTGGTAAGATTCTCTGCCCAGTGCTTTATACCAGGTAAGCACACATTGTTTTCTTGCTGTTATTATAGTTCACCAGCCTGATGTCCACTCTCCCCTCCAATCAGCCTCCTATTATTATCCTCCTGCTGCCTTCTCTCCTGATCATTGTTGGGGATGCCCACCATCTGCCTTCTCTCCCTGGCTAATTGCCTTCTGTTTCTTCCTCCCCTAGGTCATATGCCTGTCCCTGCCCTCCTGCCACCCTCCTTACTGGCTCACCTCTGTTTGATTTGCTGCTTCGATGTAGCAGCCAGGACCCTTCTGCCCTTCATCCTGCCTGCTGCCAGCTTGTTTCCTGTGCAGCTCTATCCACCTGCTGTGTGTCCAGGGTCACCTTCCTGCTCGCTGCTACATCTGTCTCTGGGGCTGTTTGATTTCACCCCTGAAACACACAGATGGGGTCTCTCTAGTTTCAATGTGATTTTCTAATGGAGGATTGGAACATAAATGGATGTGTCCATAAGAAAACAAACACACAAACAGCAACAAAAACAAAGGTTTGCAGTGATAGAGAACCCAGAGTAATTTGAATAAAATAAAGTTACTTCTATCTTAGAATTCAGGATGGGGATAGAACAAAGGACTGTACACATTTCTGGGTAAGTAGTTAAAATCAGATCCCAGCTACTCAAGACATGCCAGAGTAAAGGTTATTCTTTGAATTCTAACCATTGGGCATCTGGCTTTGTTTTTGCAGAGGAGCTGATGGCATTTTCCTGCATGGCATAGTGTACCAGAGCACCAAGGCCCCTTTGGGACTGACCCTGGGCATTTCCAACTTGTACCTTGTTTATTTATTTTACATTCTTTCTTGTCATTGTGACTAAAAATCTCTTTGAGGTGGTGGTTTCCCTAATTGGTGCTTTAAACTAGTACTAAAGGCCCACAAATTGGGCACACTTGCAAAGCTAGAGAGTCTTTTATTGTGATTTTTTTTTTTTTGGTCTCAAAGACATAGTTCTACTTAGAATAGAGAATATCTTTTAGGGCAAAAAATTAATTGTGATACTCAGAATACAAACATCTATACTGTTGAGAGAAAGATGTTAGACAGCCAAGTTTGGCTAAGAACTCAAAGAGCATGTGAGAGGGGGTAGACACAATCATGGGTTTTGGACATAGTAACATTTTGTTCTTTCTGTTGGAGGCTAATGAATAGATAACCAACCATTCATTGCCTGTTCAATATGAAAAAGATTTGAAAATGTTTGGGCTCACCTCCAGAGGTTATATTTCTCCAAGATGAGGGACACCACACAACCTCCAAATAAAAGCTTAGTCATTTTTCTTCTCAAACTGACAATGAAAACAAATATATTTTCATTATTTAATTCTCTCTGTCTCTCTCTGTCTCTCCTATCCCTGATATTTAGGTCACAGGTCAATCTCAGGTGTCGTTCTTCAGGCATCATCAACCTTTTGTAAGACAGGTGGACTCATTGGTTTCAAACTCACCAAATAGTGTAGATGAGATGGCTAGCAATTCCCAGAGATCCCCTTGATTTTGCTTCTCCAAAAACTGGAATTACTTGTGCACACCACCTCACCTAGCTGTATTTGTTTTAATGTGTTGAACTTAGATCCTCATGCTTGTAAGACAAACACTTTACTGACTGAGCTATCTCTCAAATCCCTCAGTATTTATTTTTTAAGCTAATTTTCTGGCCATACACCAACATCCGTGGGGTATTAATGTAAATAAGAACATTTGGCTTTCCATTGCTTCTAGTGACCTAGGTTTGTTCACTTATAAAGTTCAGCAAAAGGTAGGAAAAGAAAAGAGAGAAACTGGATGTTCTTGAGATTCTTCTGAACTTTCAAACATTGGGGTAATTTTGCAGCCTAAGATGTAACTAAACCTTACCAAGTTAACATTGCAATATTCCACTGGTCTACATTGATAATGACTACCGATTGCCTCCATTTTTTGATATAATTCTTGATATTCACATTCCTAGAATATGAGAAACTGACACTGTATCAGATTTTGCATTTTCAATGAATGATATACACACATAAATGTTAGGCCCCCACAACCCATAAAGAGATGTAGTGTGAGTGGTAGATTTTCAGATAAAAAAAAATCTTAGTTGATAATCTTAATTCTTTTTTTTCCCCTGCACATTGTTACTGAGCACTTTAATACAAGAATACATTGACATTGGATATATCCTTGTCCCATTATCCCTTTCTGTTCCCTCTCTCCCATCCCCCTTCCACTGAAGAACCTACTCTTTTCAAGTAGTCCTTCCTCTGTTTTCACATCTTTTCTTGCTTTGTCTTTCTCTGTCCCCTCCAAGTCAAAATTTTGATGGTCTCAGAAGAGTGAGGCTTTTGTAGAGGTACTGACAACCACTGTGTGATCATGAATGCAGTAGTTGGTTCATGGTGAGGGAACAGTGCCCCAAATCATACCTTTCCACTCTGTAGCCCTCACAATTATTTCAACTCTTTCTACCACAATACTCTTGGAGCCTTGCAGGGCATGGTAGAAGTCTCCTTGGGTATTGAGCCTCTTATTTTCAGCTTTGTGAGTTTTAAATATCCTCTGTGTCTACTGGCATCTATAAGGAGAAGCTTCTCTGGCTATAACCTAGAGTGGAACTCAAGTTTTCCTATAACCTCCTCTGTGAGGTTCCCTGAGCTCTGGTGGGTGTGATAGAAGTGACCCATCCACTGCTGAGCATTGGGTTTTCTCTTCTCATCATCTTGACCAGTCTTGGCACTCCCCAGCATTCACCACTGTTGTAGTCAACCACACACCGCTGGGATGAATCTCCAAACCATGCACAAATTATGGATCAAATTATTTATTGAAATAACAGATCCAGGGGAAGTTCCAAAAATGAAGGAAAACGCTGGCCCCGTTTCATAAATCCAAGCAGAGAGAGACAGAGCCAGCACTAGCAGCCAGGGGAGGAAGGAAGAGAGTTTCCCTTCCCCTCAAGCTTCCTTATATTTAGTCCCCGTGGAAGGCCCACCCACTGGGGGGAAGGGCTCACTCTGGAGAAGGGACCTCTTCCCTTCTCTAAAATCCCAAAAGGATTTTATCAATCCTTTCTGCAGACAAACTCAGAGACCCGCCCAAGATTACTGTGGATTATTACATAGGTCAAGTTGACAAATAAACTTAACCATCACAGCTATCATCTGTAAAAGAAGTTTTATTAACCAAAAAAAAAAAATAATGAGAATAGCATCAATCAAAGAGCATAAGCCTATACACTTAGAAGGCATTTTGATGGACATAAGCTTTTATGAAAAGAATGGCACTAACTTCCATCTCAGGTCTATGACCTTCCAAACCTTGGGTTACTGACTCAGTTCTCCATATTAGCATCAATTCCTCCTCGCCAAGTGGGCCTCAAATCCAATTAGAAAGCAGTTGATTACCTCCATTACTTATATACCATGATTGCATCTGTGGGTACACCTTGCCTGACTGGTTCGTTGTATAGCTTGCAGGCTTTAATACTTGTCAAGACTCTGGATGACTTTCCTCCCCCAGTAGCCAGAATAATCACTTTCCAGCATGATCTCAACTAGGCAGCAAGGAGAGGGATTCTATCTGAGTCACAGCTGTATTTCTCAATGGTCTGAGACCTCAGCGCATTTGGTGTCTTTAGCCATAGGGTCTTACAGTCTGATTCTGATGGGCAATCACCTACTTTGCCAAAAACCTGCATTCTTTTGGTGACCACATGAGTTATCTTTGGCCAAAGGCTGTGTGTGGGCAGTGGTAGTCCATCTCTGGCACTGATATTTACCTGTAACAACTTATGGCTCCAACCCAGCAGGATACTTCTGCCGATGCTCTATCTGACTTTTTAAGAATTATATTTTGTGTTTAGCTAACAATAGAGGTTTCTGTTTGATTCATTTATACCAGCTTAATTTTGAGTATGCCTCTCCACTCACTCTCATTCCTTCCCTCTCTTTCTCCTGTGCCATTTTAGACCCTTCCACCCCTTCTACTTGCCTGTCTCTTTCCTTACAGCTTCTCTCTCAAATCTTCCTCCCACACAGTCCTTTTGGTGGCATGCCTTTTTTTAATATATATTATTTCTTCCACCACTTGAGCATGGGATTCCATCTTCTTTTGTCTTCCTCATTTTCTTCCATCAGGGTTTTGATATTTTCATTCTAGATGTCTTTACCTTCCTTAAGTAGGAATATTCCGAGATATTTAATTTTTTGTGTCTGTTATAAAAAGGACCGCTTTCCTGATTTCCTTCTCCATGTGTTTGCCATTGGTATATAGGAAACATTATTTTTGTGTGTTCATTTTATATCCTGTCACTTTACATAAAAGGTTTGTCACTTTTAAGAGTTTTTGGTATCCTTTAAGTATAGAATAATATCATCTGTAAATAAGGCTAGTTTGACTTCTTATTTTCTAATTCTTATCCCTTCATTTCTTTCTCTTGTCCTATTGTTCTAACTAAGACTTCAATACTACGTTAAATAGCAGTGGGGAAAGTGGATGCCATTAACTGGTTCAAAGTCTTATTGGACATGCTTCAGGTTTTTTTCTCCATTTAGTATTTGTCATAGTATTTAGGTTTGTCATATATAGCCTTTTATTGTGTTGAGATGTGATCCTTCATTTCTGGTATCTCCAATTTTTAATCATGAAGAGATGGAATATTATGTTTTCTCAAAGGTCTTTCTGCTTCTATTGAGACACTTATGTGATTTCTGCCCTTATTTTTTTAAATATTTATTTATATATTTCTTTACAGGCAGAGAGATATGGAAGAGAGACAGACAAAATGGACAGGCCAGGACCTCCACTGCAAATGGACTCCAGATGAATGCACCACTTTGTACATCTAGCTTTACATTGGAACTGGGGAATCAAACTCAGGTCATTAGGCTTTGCAGGAAAGTGCCTTTACCACTGAGCAATCTCTCCAGCCACTCTGCCCTTATTTTTATTTATATGATGTATTTCATTTATTGATTTCTGTATGTTGAACCTTCCATCTCTGCATCCCTGAGATGAAACTCCTTGATCAAGGTAGATGATATTTTATTCTGTTCTTGAAATTGATGTGATTCGGAAAGTTTTGCTTCTGAGTTCATGACAATTTTATTACTGTTTCAGCATGTCTGTCTGCTTTTGCTACTAGTGTATTGCTGAGTTCATAGAAGGAGCTGAGGAGCATTACCTCCTTTTGAGGTTTATGAAATAACTTAGGAAGTGGTAGTTCAGTTCTTCTTTAAGATCTGCTATGTTTCAGCAGCAAATTTAATCTAGTTCTGGACTTTTGTTGGCTTCAAGATTTAAAATTACTGCTTCACTCTCATTACTAGTTACAGCCCTTAATTAATCTCTACTTAGTTTGATTTTGGAAAATCATATGTGTGCAGAAATTCATCCATTTCTTCCAAATTTTCCACTTTGGTGGAATGTAGCATTTTGACTTTGTTCTGATGAACAACTCTTTGTTTCATTAATTTTTAAATTGTTTTATGTTTCCTTCATTTCTGTTTGTACTGAAATTGTTTCCTTCAGTATGTTACTTTTGGATCTGCTTATGGTTTTTCCAAAAGTCTTTGGTAGGTAAGTACGTTATTTATTTCAGATTGTGCTATTTCTTTTTAGTTTTCTTTTTCAAGGTAGGGTCTCACTACCTGGAATGTACTCTATAAACCCAGGCTGGTCTCAAAGTAAGGTTGATTCTCTTGCCTCTGCCTGCCTAGTGCTGAGATTAAAGGAATGTGCCACCTCACCACATTATTTTTGTGTGTATTTAAACAAAATATTTTATTTGTTCATTCTTCAAGCAGAGAGATACAGAGAAAGAGATAGAGAGATAGAGAGAAAGAGTACCAGGGCCACCACCTTGTGGGTCTGGTTTATGTGGGTCCTGGGAATTGAACCCGGGGCCTTAGGCACTGGAGGCAAGTGCCTTAACCTCTGAGCCATCTCTCCAGCCTTGTATGTAGTTTTTGTAGACCTATAAACACCCCTCTTAGTATTGCCTTCATTATGTCCCACAGGCTTTTTATATTGTGTTTTCATTGTCATTCAATTCTAGGATATTTGATTCTCTTTTTGCTTTCTTCAATGACCTAGTCATTGTTCGATACTGTGATTTCTAATCTCCAAAATTTTGTGTTATTTTCCTGTATTTCTCTTGTTATTAATTTCTAGCTTTATTTCCTTGTGGTCACATGTTATATAAGGAGTTGTTTAAATTTTCCTCGATTTGTTGACACTTGCTTTGTGTCCTAAGATGTGATCTATTTTAGAGAAGGGTCCATGAACTGCTGAGAAGAATCATGTATTCTGTCGAGTGTGGATGGCATATCTATTTGGCATATCTGGCATAGTTCCATTTGGTGTGTGTGGTTATTTAGCTACTTTGTTTCTCTAGTTGTTTTCATTTAGATAATCTGTCCATTGGCAATTGTGGGGTATTTAACTCATCCACTGTGCTGACATATATAATGTGTGTGACTTTATATCTAGTTGATTTAGCTGAATAGAATTCAGTACTCCCGCATTTGTTGTGAATATGTTTAGATTATGATGTCCTTTTGATGAATTGTTCACTTGATCAGTACAGTCTTCTTTAACTCTTCTGATGACTTTTAGAATAATCTCTATTTTTGTCAGGTAATAGTATAGCCACTTGTCTTGTTTCCTGTACTTGCTTGGAGTTGATGCTTAAAAGTGAGGTGAGGTTCTTGAAGACAGTGAAAGAAGAATGGATCCTGTTTTATGATTCAGCCTGTTCATGTGTATCTTTTCTTTGTGGAGTTGAGTACATTATTATTCCAAGTTATTACTAAAGTGTTTTGATTTTCGGAGTTTGGTATTTTCTTGTTTTTATTTGCTTTAAAAACTGTTCTTTTCTTCCCCCTTTCTGTTGCCTCATTAAATATGCTTAATATCTTCAGTCAAAATTATTGAATCGGGGGGCGGAGCAAGATGGCGGACGAGTAACAGCGTCGCCAGGACTCTCTTTGGAAAGGTTTGATCTCTTCAGCTGGGATCCAAACTTTGGTCACCAGCTGGACCTGATTTCGGGCCCTCCCTCCCTCCCCAGCCCCTGGGCCAGAGCAGAAGGGGTTCTCCAGCAGCTCTCTGCTCCCCAGCAGAGCAGAGGACTGAGCCCTTCCCCCCCCC
>PVHP010044796.1:0-13948 GCA_004024765.1 Zapus hudsonius | reverse complement strand
GACCTCAATATCAAGCCTGTAACCCTGAACACCCTGGAAGAAAAAGTAGGAGGAACCCTACATGAGATAGGAGTAGGGAACAACTTCCTGAGCAAATCTCCAGTAGCCCAGGAAGTGCAACAGTCACTTAACCAATGGGACCTGATCAGGCTCAAAAGCTTCTGTACAGACAAAAACACCGTTCTCAAAGTCAATAGACTCCCTTCAAACTGGGAGATGATTTTCGCCAGCCACAATTCAGACAGAGGCCTAATTTCCAGAACCTACAGAGAACTCAAAAAAATTAATAACAAAAAAGCAAACTGCCCCCTCACAAAATGGGGCAATGATCTCAACAGAGAATTCACAGAGGAGAAAACACAAATGGCCTTTTCTCACCTGAGAAAGTGCTCAGCATCCTTAAGCATCAGGGAAATGCAAATCAAAACCACAATGAGATACCACCTTTCCCCAGTCAGAATGGCAGTCATAAGGAAAACCAACAACAATCATTGCTGGCGAGGATGCGGGGAAAAAGGAACCCTCATTCACTGCTGGTGGGATTGCAAACTTGTTCAACCACTATAGAAAGCAGTGTGGAGACTTCTGAACAGAATGGACATAGAACTACCAATGGACCCAGCTATCCCTCTACTAGGCATCTATCCACAAGATGTCACATCTCGACGCAGAAACATTTATACAACTATATTTATAGCAGCTCAATTCATAATAGCCAAGAATTAGAATCAACCCAATTACCATCCATGGAGGAATGGACAGAGAAACTGTGGTATATTTACACGATGGAATTTTACTCAGCTGAAAGGAAAAATGACATATCGAAATTTAGGAAAAAATAGTCTGACTTCGAGCAGATCTTACAAAGTAAACACTCAAAAGAACAGAGAATCGAACACTGCAAATTCTCCCTCATATGTGGGTCCTTAACCAGGAAAACCATAAACTCTATGCAGACTAGTAGAAAGAAGTGAGAGGTTATGAATGACAGGTAAGGGATGGGGGGAGGGGAATGGCTTAAGCATGAGGCTAAACCATATTAGGTTCAAAAACATAAAATCCTCACGAGCATACTGTAACCTATTGAGAAAGTAGTGGGTGTCAACTGGCAAGAGGGGCCATGAGTTGTAGGGGAGAGTCTAAGCCTGTGAATAATTAGATCAGTCTGACAACCCCTGGTTCCAACCACCGGTTCCTTTCCTCACTGAGCTGTTGACCAAAGCAACCCATGAGGTTCCAACAAGACAGAATTCTGTCAAAGCTCTTGAGTGCCCTCCCCAGGCCTGAGGCAAAACCCTGTTGCTAAAGAAACCACAGAATGCCGCCAATCAGCATTGAGAGACCCTTCAAGGTCTGGAATGGTATCCAGCCCCCAGAAGGCAGTTAGTGTAGTTCTGGAAGGCACTGCACAGGCTGCCAGGGGAAGCCAATCAACGACAGCTGGAGTAAACAGAGACCACTGACATGAAACACAATCTGCGGCCATGAGTAGGCTGACCACACTTCCAACTGGGAGAGAACAGCGAACCAAGAAAGTAGCACTTGTGCAATGGAGGAGCCTGGGACTGGAGGAGACAATCAACAGCTTTCAAATTTGGCCAAATTTTCCACTTAGTGAGGGGGAGCCCTCGTCTGGAACTTGGGATTCAGGGCGATAGGCACCGGATTCCATACTCTTGGGCTCCCAAGACAAGATGCACTATGGGAGTGATTGACGGGGAGGTTACTAAAAATAGAACCTAGGTAATCCAGAATTGTGTATATTTGTTAACCTACACTGATCTCACTCTCCAATGGAGATCGTGTTTGTATTTTTCAGGATGCAGCGAGACAGCTGGGGCCCATCTAACCCTACCAACCGACCGTAGGCCGATAACTGAGATCCTGGCAAGAGAGGAGCCACCACAGTCATATCGTGGAGGATCCATATGGAATCCCACAGAGAATGACGGGATGAACAAGGGACCCACAGCCACAGCCATTCAATCAACACAGGATAAGCCAGTGAGCCAGAAACCAACAATTTTTGACACAAAGACCTCTAAACTCACAACATTAAAGCAGCCTTAATACTCATCCACCACGACTCAGGTAACTGAGCGGAAGAGGGGGTGGAAAGATTGTGAGAGTCGTGGGGGGGGGGGAGACTATCCAGAAGCAAGGTACCCCTCAGTAACAACATACTAGGGCCAGGAGAACCTGGCTGAATACTAGGCTATCCATGGTCCCCTGTCACAGGACTGATCCAGATGACCCATGGAGGAGGATATCCAGCTGATTGTGGAAGGGGGAGGGGAGCATCAGGGAATTGGGGGTAACAACTCATTGTTTGCCCACTGAATAATGTAACTCATTATGGACAATAAAAAAAGAAAATATAATCAAAAATGCTAAAATTTAGTAGTATAAGACTATAAAGAGATATGGGGAATTTATCTTGTCTCAAAACATTATTTAACTGCAAATGAATGAGGTGCCATTATAATAAAAGTTTTCACCCAGTCTTAAAATATTGTCTTAGGAAATTGTATGTGTATTGCTCTTCCTCAATTCATTTTTATATGAAATTTTCAAATGTTAAAGTTTAAAAATATTTTCAATGAGAAAAGTTAACAAATGCCACATTACTAAAGTGACCAAAATTAGCATCACCAGTGGTACATCACCAAAATCTGCACCTCTATGATAGACTGAGAACAGAATATCATCTCTACAATAGTTTTGCCAAAGAATGTAATATAAATTTAATCATGAGAAAATATCAGACAAACCCAAATTGAAGAACATTCAATGAAATAATGTGTCAAGATTCTTCAAAAGTGATATCATCATGAAACACTAAGAAGACGAGGCATGATAATGAGGAATTTTCTAGACTGGAGGAGACTAAGGAGTCAAAAATCCAATGTATGACATCTGATCTTATAAAATTTGGATAAGTCTATAAATTAGATAGCAGGGTTATAATGCAGTTAATTTTATAATTATGACATCTATTTAGTCACACATTTGGGAATCTCAATGAAGAGTTTAAGCACATTCATTAAACTATATTTGAAAAAATACAATATAGCTACTTGGACTTTGCTGTCTAACATAGAAGTCAATACCCCATGTTGCTATGAATTGAAATGTGTCTATTTCAATTTGAAATATGTCATAAGCATAAAATATGTGACAGTTTCAAACACATCTTAAAGAGGTCAGTACATTTTTAAACTTCCTTTTCTGGGTTTTTATTAGGACAGCCACATTAGTAAATAAGTGGCATTACTTATAATGTGTGCAGGTTTGGAGGAGGGGGATTGGACTCTTGTTTTTTAAAAAAAATTTCATTTTCAACTGAGAATTGGCAAATTAAAGTTATACATTTTATGGACTATAAAGTGATGTTATGATTTGTGAATATAATGTGCTTGGTTTTGAGAATATTTTATTTATTAATTATTTGCAAGGACAGAGAGAAGAGAGATCGAATATGAGTATGCCAGGGCCTCTTGCCACTTCAAACGTACTCCAGAAGCATGCACCACTCTGTGCATCTGGCTTTACGTGGCTACTGGGGAATTTACCATCAGGCTTGCAAAAAAGCACCTGGCCCAGGTTTATTTTTTTAATTGATAGTACCCACATTGATCAAATATCACATTTTCTAGGCATAGTTCCTTTGGGTGTGTGTATTTGTTTGTAGGAAGGGTCTTACTCTAGCCTAGGCTGACACCTGGAGTTCTTTCTGTAGCCCAGGTTGACCTTAAATTCATTGCCATCCTCTTACCTCAGCCTGCTGAGTGCCGGAATCATAGGCATGAACCACCACACCTGACAAGATGTGGTTATTAACAATTGCAGACTTTGCCAAAAATCCAGTCTCCTCCCAAAAGAGATTCAAGGGAAAAATGCATCAGAATCAAAAAGAGAAAAAAAAAAGCAATGCTCAAAAAATGTCCCCAAATCCTTCAATTAATGATGGATTATAGAAATAAGGAGACAGTTTCCTTTGAAAATGCAACCATATTTCAGTTATATAGATTTTGGCTCCTGTTCTTTTCAAGTCAAATTACTTTTTAGACACATTTCATCTTGGTTATAATACACATGCAAAGCTTTTGAGTCTGATAAACACATTTCTCCTTTTGTGCTTGTAACATACCATTGCTGTTCTTTGCTTGACTTAAAGATACATATATGACTCCTATTCCTAGACAGTTTTAAAGAAAGTGACTCATTTTATTTTTACATATGTTTAACTTGGACTTTTTACTTCCCTAAGGGTACATAGTATCTCTGGGGTTCACGGGTAGCACTCAGATTTTTCACAAATCTGAACTGGAAATTACAGTCCTCAGCTAAGACTCCGCAACACGGATTATAGAAGTCCTGGTATTATTTCAAGTCAGGATTTTCTTTCCATATCCAATTTCACCCAAAGTCGAGCATTAGTCAGCCTGCACCTTTCATATAGCAGAAAGGAGATTTGATTAATGTGATTTCTTTGTAGAAAAATCTAAGAAGATTAAGGCACAATGATATAGGAAAAGCATGCCCTTTTCTCAACGGGACACTCTCCAGCACTCTAGAGGCCGCAGGTCTTTCTATTTGTGAGATTGTCCCCACAAGCTGCATCTAAAAAGGGGGGGGGTAACTCTATCATCAGGGAAAACTTTCAATTATTCACATTTTAGTTTCTGTCTCATGTGCAGGTTAGTATCGATTTTACTCTGTAACTAGGCAAGAAAGGGCATCCTTCAAGGAAACGTAGAGATTGTTTTCCTCAGCCCCACCCCAGCCCTCTTTGTGGTACTGTGTTTTATGGTGGACAAAATTAGAACCTTCTCCATGTTTCTATATACTCAGTGCAGCACAATCCAGATAAATCCAGTTGGGGTGATTTCTGATAACTATTTTCCATCAGTGCATTCTGAAAATACTAGGCAGGCTTTTCTGATGTGAAGAATTGAATTCAAAACTGGAAATATATATTTATGTAATCTCACCCATCTCTTCCACTTTCACTTTAGGAAGAAGTATATGTTGAGAGAAAAAGAATAAAATTAAAATAACTTTCCCTACATCTTCCTAGCCTTCAAAATATTAGTATTATTCTCTCACTGCTTTGCTCAAATGTAGTGCATTTGAGACCATGTTAGAAAAGGAAGCAAATTTCTTCCAAAAAACCATTTCCAAAATTGTTTTCTCCTTAGACTATCACATACCAACTTGGTGATTGTGCATCTGAAGATTTGGTTGCTATAGAAAGGTTACAGGATCAGCATTTTTTTTTTGTACCTTTCAGCTACCCAACTCAGACACCTTAGTGCTCACAACCTAAAGAATCCCCACTGCACTAGTCGGGGCCTTTTGATCCCACTCTTCTCTTCAGAAATCTGACAGCGCACACAAGGCTACCTAAATGGATATGAAGCTACCCTATTTCAAGGTGGGAGAAAAATCTCACAAACTTAGTGTTTAACATCATATCCATAAATACAATGTATACTCTCCTATCACTACACAAATATTGAACTCTTGATTTTTAAATAATGTAAAATTTGGAAAGTCACTGCTATAGCCATCTTTACAGCCAAGTAGGATGTAATGCAAGTATGCTAATTAGTTAGTTACCTTAATAAGTACTTATTGTTTTGATCCATGAATCCTGGTATTGGTAAAATATAAGAAAAAAACCTCATCATAACTCATCTTAGAGAAAGTAATATACCACTGTAACGGAAGGGAATCACTAAAACAACATCTATTCTTGGATAAAATTCTAAGGATTTATTATTAACTTCACAAAGAAAATATATATAAATATATGAAACCAAGAGTTATCATAAATAATGGAGAAGCAATAGAATGAGTCAACCATATCCTTATTATCTGTTCCTTGTAGGGTGAACCATGTAAAATTGTCATTATTGAAGACTAGTAGTAGTCAATATCAGTAATGTCTTATGTACTAGGATTCAAACCATATCTAGAATGTGTCTACTTCTCCCCACTTCTACTGACATCCTAGTCAAAGTCATCATATTTCACCTTGAAAATTAAAACAACCTCCCATCTAGACCCCATGCTTCCACTCTGACCCACAATTTATTCTCTCTTCTGCAACCCAAATGATCTTTTTTTAAAAATATTTTAAGATTAAAATACATATATTAAAGTGCACATCCCATGAGTGTGCAACTTAGTGGACATCAAATTGAACACATCCGTGTAACCAGCAGAATATTCTCATAAGTGGGCTCATGCCATGTGTCCTTTTTGCGTTTAGCTATTTTCATTCAACTTTACCTTTGAACTGCTATGTTGGCTTGTAGTGTTATTTATAGCAACAGATCACTCCTTCTCATTGCTGTTTAACATTCCTTTGTATGACTTTATGATCATAGATTGCACAGTTGATGAGCCAAAATGATCATTTCTAGAAATAAATAAGGTAAATATTAAGGTAAATAAATAAGGTATTTCTCCTGCTTGGACAGCTTCACTTGCGCCCTCTTGCATTTAGAAGATCCAACGACCTTTCCCTGACACTAGCCTACCTCTTTACCTTCCCACCCTGCCTTTCTTCCTGCTAACCCCATCCCCCTTACATGCTAAGGAAGCCTTTCCCACACCCAAAAGGCTTTCCCTGCTTACTACCACACCATCCTCCCCTGACCCATGCAAGCTGTATTGAAGGGGGGGGGGGGGCTTCATCTTCATTCTTCACTGAGACCATACTCTCAGAGATACCATCCTTGGCTTCCCTCCTCAGAGAAGATCCTCACTGGAGTTCACAATGCTCTCCTTCACTTTGGTTTTTTTGTTTTGTCAATGTGAGGAAAATGTTACATATAAGACATTAACATTATTGATATCAGAAAATACAATTTGATTCTTTATAAAGTTGGCTCCACCCAGGAAAAAGGGTTGAGCAGATTTAATATCTATGGTAGAGCCAAACCTCAATTCATAGAATCAAGGCAACCAATTTAATGTAAACATCATGGGAGCTGCTTAATACAAAGCAGAGTTATTTCTGTTTTTGACATTGTTAGCAATTTCTCGTTTTTAATTTGTTGCCTTAGCATCAAGGGCGCTCAGGGTAAGACTCGAGACTCCAAGATGTTCACCATAGAGAGATATTGAAAGCAAAGACTTCCAGTTTTATCTCCAGATTCCCATTTGGACTTCCCAGTGCCCTGCAGCACGCCTTGTGGGAATGTTCCCTGCAGGGAAAGTGACACAGACTTCCCACAAAACTCGAAAAGGGTTCCAAGAACAAAATCACTTCATCTGAAGCAAGTAAAGTTTTATATGGAAAGCATTTACAATGTTGACTACAAACAAGGTACTAAATGTTTCTATGGAGAAAAATGGAACAAATATTTGTTCTGTTTTTCAAAACTAATCCAGAGTTTTCAACCAAGCAATCAAAGAAAGAAAATAAGTATGGTTATGCAATGTGAAAGTCCTGGACATTTCTGATTAAGCAAAGAAATTGGGTATATTTTAAAATAATATTTTTCAGAGTAGTAGAGAAATTAAATGTGTTCAGTTGAGTTTTACTTCTTCATGAAATAAGCTTCTTTTCCTGGTAAGAAATGGGTCATAGCAATAAAAGTATGCTGTAAATTCAACTTGACAAATGAGAAAATGAATTCCTGAGGGGAAGACCTATTAAAGGAATATTTTAATCATGCAATGAATATTTTGAGTAGCTTTTATATATGCAAGAAACTGCCTTACATATTTTAATGAGGTAAAGCACACTATTAGTTAATATAGTGATAATTTTTTCTATTACTAACTTCTCAGCTATAATAAAGATCAAGTACAAGAAAAATGTTAAGTCCCATATAGAAGTGCCATTTTCTAATATTTGCTTATAAACTTCACATTTCAATGTGTTGCACCACATCAGATGCAGAGCATGAGTCATTTCGGTGAGCAGAAAAGCAACCTCCTCCTTCAGCATAAAATGTGATATGATGCCACCTTATGGCTAAAAACTAAACTTTAAGGTTTGTAATGGTAAACAATCATCAGAGTGATTGAGATGTACTTTCTTAGATCCACTGAAAGAGAAAAGATGCTGAGTACTATAAACTTCACAAATATAACACCGAGAAACAACTGAATCCTAGGGAAGAACATGTAACAAAATAAAAGGGTACAAATCTGGCTCACTCACTGAAAGAGTACCTCTTGAGGGAGGATTTTGTTGAGGGCTACTCATTTGTTGGTCATTCTAGGAATTTTCATTATCTTTGTCATGTGAATTTTTCTAGTATAAATAGCTGTTCTTAAGACTAGCTATTCTTTACTTTCAAATTCATAAAAAATTAAAGGTACAACCAAGTTGTACCTGGACTCTGAATGTCTCTTACAGTCCCCGCAGACAGTGCAGCTCTTTAGCTGACTGATCCTCCCCTTGAGCCCTGCGTACTCAACTATTGAATCATTACCATCTATGAAGGTTATTTCATGTTAGCAACAAACTCTTGAAAAAAATTACAGGGAAGGTATAGAAACAAACTCAACTGTAAGCAAGACTCTAAGGTGTACACATTCATATAAAATTACTGCAAATTCAGGAAGTCAAATAAAAATGTTTATATTAGGACTAGGTGTGGATCTCTGGGAACTGTATTAACTGTACTATTTTCCTTTGTATCTAAAATTATTCTGAAACTAAAAGTTCATTTTAAGAGAAAAAAGGATCTCCTTGGGGAATCAGAACCAAAGTCACAGGTATGGATTTGTCTTCTCTCTGGCAACGTTACCAGATTGAAGTCTTTCCCTCACCCCCAACAACACCCAGAGATTATGCATTCAAAACATGTAAGTTTATGGTCAATATCCTATTCAAACCACCACACACATTTATTTATATATTATATGCAGACAGCCTTGCCTACATCTAGTGAGGGATAAAAGCTTTTATCTTACTCCTGAAGAGAAAGACCAGTTGATGACTTGTGGTGTGAAGTTCCCAGTTGAGATGCCAGTGTAAATAAGTACGATTGCTCCATGAGCTTGGCCAAGTCGCTTCCCTCTCTGCTTTCCTCTCATCTATTACTGTCCTTTCTTGGGCTAGATCCTGTTTTTTGAATCACAATAGACACACTGGATGGTGGAGTCCCTTCATAAATTAGGGTTCCCATCCATCCTAGGGTAAAGTTTTAGTCCTGAATTTTGAGATTTGTGCATAAGCAGCTTTCCAGTTACGCAGTAGTGCATTGATACCAATGCACCAATTTTCATTTTCCAAATATTTGCTTTACTTCTAACAAAGCAGAAAGATCTAAACATCTACCTTTAGAACACTGTTTACAGCCTGAGAAAGGCTGTAAGCCTAGAATTATGTTTCACAGAGCTGTCTATCCAGGGCCGCTTGGACTCCCCCATTTGGCTGCCATTTCGCTCCTGCAGCTCTCTCTGTTTAACCTTTTGGCTCCTTGAGAGAAGTAACAGAAGCCACAGCATGAGGAATGGAGGTTCTTAGAAGCCGCTGAGATCAAAGGGGTCCACCCTGCATGAACAGCAGTTCTCTCTTCCTGGGTAGGTTTCGCTATTGCTATCTGGTGGGGAGAGGAGCAGATAGAGGTTTATCATTATTATCATTATTATTTATTATTATTATTATTATGAATCCTGAAATGAAAACTTCAGAGGAGTTTAAACTAGAAAAAAAATACACATTAGTAGTGGTTGTTCTTTCCTTCTATGAGAAAGAAAGTGAGAGAGCCTGATTCCTGCAGCAAATGAAACCACCCAGACTGTGTATGAAGAAATTTGTTGAACAAATGTTAGCTTCTGCTAACTCTTTCTTGTGACTGAAAGTTGGGACCTTTTCTTTCCCAAAAGCCTGGAATATATAGCCTTGAACCTCAAGAAACCAAGAAACACCCATTACGTCACCCAGCAGCCCTGCTGACTTTTTCAACTCCACTTTCCAGACTCGAGGACAGACACCAGTGCCTTCCTCAGGGCATCCAGAGGCAGAAAGGACACGTCTTCATCAAAGCAGAGTGGGGAAATAGCTCAATCGGTTAAAGTGCTTGCTATGCAAGCATGAAAGCCTGAGTCATATCCCCAGACCCATGTAAAAATACCAAGCATGGTAGAATACACTTGCAATCCAGCTCAGAGAAGGTGGAAACAGGCAGATCCCTGGGGTTCACTGGTCAGCCAGTCTAAGCTACTTGAGAAGCTCCAAGCCAGTGAGAGACCTGTCTCAAAAGACAGTGTGCACAGTGCCTGACAGAAACAACACCCAAGGTTGTCCTCTAGACACATGGGTGGCACATGCACACCCATGACACAGAAATGTGCACCCATGCATACATGAACAAGCACAGACATGCAGAAATTACAGTGAGCAATGCACACTGTAGGAAAGCATGGAAATGTCACACATTTGAGTGACATTAAATATTAGTCAAAATGATTTAAATTTTTAAAAATAAAAAATAATAGAGACCAGACTGAAACATAATCAGAATTTAAAGATATGATCAAGTTCAAACAAGTGAAAATTTAGAGCTTCAGTATCTAATGCAATGTAACTATCAGCCACATGCAGCTATTTAAATTTAGTTAAGGAATATCCAGGTGTGGTGGTACCTGCCTTTAATCCCAGCACTCACTCAGGAGGCTGAGGTAGGACAGCCTTTAGTTTGAGGCCAGCCTGGGGCTACAGAGTGAGTTCCATGTCAGTCTGGGTTACAGTGAGACTGCCTCAACAACAAAACCAAATAATAATAATAATACTTATTATTATTATTATTACTATAGTTAATTTGAAGGAAAATGGATTTGGAATGCAGTTCTCAGTCACACTAGCCACTAGAGGCTCTTACCTAAGATAGCCCAAATGTGGGACATTCCTATCATGGTGGAGAGTGAAAATCCTGCTATGCCATCTTTAGTTCCTGTGAGTAAACATTTATGGGGCATCGACTTCATGTGAGACATTGTACAGGAGCAGAGGAGCTAGCAATCAATACAACTATAACTGGACATCAGGAGCTTATATCTGAAATTTAGAAATAGACCTGTAAATGAGCCGGGCGTGGTGGCGCACGCTTTTAATCCCTGCACTTGGGAGACAGAGGTAGGAGGATCACCTTGAGTCTGAGGCCACCCCTGAGACTATATAGTGAATTCCAGGTCAGCCTGGGCTAAAGTGAGACCATACCTCAAAGAGAGAGAGAGAGAGAGAGAGAGAGAGAGAGAGAGAGAGAGAGAGAGAGGAAAGAGAGAGAGACCTCTAAGTAACCATATTAGAGATAGAAACCTCTGTGATAGTGGAGGAGCAGGCGCACTGATGTGCTTGCCCAAGTAGAGCTGTGTGAAGCCACTTCTCACTGATCTCTAGCAGTCTCAGGGTCTCTGGGCTTGGTCCTAATGGAGAAGCTGAACATTTACATGCTGTCAGCCCCGCAGAAACAGCATTTGGATGGATTCCACCAAAACTGCTTTGAAAACTAGTCCAAAAAATGCACTTTGGTAAAAGGAAGACACACAACATATAAGAAGCTTCCCATGTGCTCACCAAAAAAGCATAACATTCAGACTCAGAAGAGCCGTGGGAAAGCTAATTCTATGCTCACTCGCTGTGTCACATTGGGTAAGCCACATAACCTCTCTGAGACTCACCATGCTCATTTTCAAGGAGAACAAAATCATCTATTCTGTCTGTCCCATCGACAAGTGCTTTAAAAATTTACAGGATACTGAAAGCACCTTGGAAATAGTAGGATTGATGTTATTATCATTATTACTCAACATAAAATGTAAAAGGACATGTATATCCATGGAAGGCACGTAAACTTTCAACTGTACATGGAATGTTCATGGTCTGTTTAAGGAATGCAATTAAATTCCCAGTTTACAAATCTTTTAGATTTGGGAACAAAAGTGCAGACTTCCCTGGTCTGCTGAGGCCAGCTCAAGTTCACTACATCTTGATCCCATGGGAAAATTTGCCTCATACCAGTGACAAAGCAGCCACAATATCAACGGTGAACTTACCTTGAAAAGTCATTTAAATTTTCCTAGCTAGGGCCAGTCAAGCAATGCATGGTAAATGGCATAGGCTTGTCTGATATGGAGAGGAGAACAGATCCCCAGGACCATTGCTACACCGTGCGTATGGGAGGAAAGCAGACCTTGGAACAATTGCTGGGTATGTGTTCTGTTGATTTCATAGGAATTTTAACAAGAATTTCACACTTTGTAACCACAGGCTTTTGAGTCTGCCCATGAAAATGCTAAATGCTTCTGTACATGTAAAACAACACCACTTTTACTTTCCTGAAATGCCCAGCAATAGCATGGGCTGATTTCTTTTTCAGCCTGTGACCAGATTGGGTTTTTCTTCCAGATGTTCAGGGAATGGTTTCAATTACCTGGTGCCAAGCCTTCATTTCTGAGCACCCCACCACTGACACTTTGAATCTATTGCATTTGGTAGTTCCAGCAGAAGTGGAGCCACGGAGGGGGCCACCAGCCATCCAAGCTATGGTTTCACCAAGCTCACCGTGGTGCTGGCACAGGCTCACAGGTAATAGAATGAAAATGCTATGCTGGAATACCAGGCACCAACTAGAATGAATTTCAAACAAGAGGGTCTAAGGTTAAGATTATAAACCTTAAATGATGTGTACCACAAGTGACATTTTGGTTCCAGACGTTAACAAACCCAAACCAAAGTCTTTTTGCTTGACAATTCCAAAGCAATGTTACTCTCCTAGGTTTCTGATTTTGATTTTTGCCTCAATTGCTCACAGATTACACTCTGGCAAATGTGAAGACACACAGTCCTATTTAAAAATGCACATGCTGGAGGGGGCGGAGCAAGATGGTGAACCAGTAACAACGTCGTCAGGACTCTCCAGAAAGGTTTGATCTCTTCAGCTGGTATCCAGGCTTTGGACACCAACTGGACCCGAGTTCGGGCTCTCTCTCCCTCCCTCCCCAACCCCTGGGCTGGAGCAGACGGGGTTCACCAGCAGCTCTCTGCTCCCCTGGGGAGCAGATGGCCGAGCCCTCCCCCCCCCACTAGCTCCCGCCATTATCCCCTGGCAGCAGATTCAAGCTCTCAGCGGAGGTTTCATTGCCCGACTGAGACCCAGGCACTGGATCATGGCCTCTCCTCGGCTTCGGCTTCAGGGACCACAGCAGGGTTCCCCAGCTGATCTCAGCTCTGCAGGGGAGCACGGAGCTGGCTGGGCCTAGTGCACCCAGGGCTCACCCCTCACACGGGATCCGGGTCCTTGGCACCAATTGAGTGGCTTCCCCCGCAGGAGCATCAGGTCCTCAGAGGTGGTCCTCTCCACAATCTGAGAGGGGAAGAGTTGTCTCTCTGCAAAGGTTTGGTTGCCTGTCTGGAATACAGGCCCCGGGGCCGCCCAGCCTCTCCTCAACTTCGGTACAACTGCAGGGTTCCAGGCTGCTCTTGGCTCTGCAGGGGAGCCAGCAGCTGTGCCCTGTGCACCTCAGGCTCTGCCTTTGTCCCCTCGTGGCAGATTCCCGGTCCTTGGTGCCAATTGAATGACTTCCCCCGCGGGAGCAACGGTCCTCAGAGGTGGTCATCTCCATGATCTGAGAGGAGAGGAGTTGTCTCTCCGCAGAGGTTTGGTTCCCTGACTGGGATCCAGGCCCAAGATCAAGGCCCGCCCAGCCTCTCATCAGCTTCGGGACCACTGAGTCCCACGTCCCTATCTGGGCATGGGCAGAAACCAAAGGAAAAATGTAACTTCCCAAACCAGGGCCCCTAGTCCCATTATGGAACACGAAAGTGGCAAGGAAGGGGAAGGAGCTCATACACAATTGCAGAGAGAGAATAATATGACTCCTGACCACAACAGCAATGCAAATATGATGCAGTTAAGGGCTGATATGGAAATTATGAGAAAAGACATGAATGAGATGAAGCACTCCTACTCAAGCA
>PVHP010044795.1:0-13942 GCA_004024765.1 Zapus hudsonius | reverse complement strand
AGAGAGAATGGCCATCAGGGCCTCTTGACACTATAAACCAAGTCTAGATGCATTGCACCACTCTGTGCATCTGGCTTTTCTCTCTCTCTCTCTCTCTCTCTCTCTCTCTCTCTCTCTCTCTCTCTCTGTGTGTGTGTGTGTGTGTCTTTTCTCTCTGTTTTTCTATGTTTGAAAATAAATTAGTATTAAAAAGTTAAGAGCCAGGCGTGGTGGCACACGCCTTTAATCCCAGCACTTGGGAGGCAGAGGTAGGAGGACCGCCATGAGTTCGAGGCCACCCTTAGACTACATAGTGAATTCCAGGTCAGCCTGGCCTAGAGCAAGACCCTACCTTGGAAAAAAAATTATTGCAAATTGCATATGGTGGGATATACCTGGAACCCATCACTGGGAAGGCTAAGGCAGAAGGATTCCAGTAAATTTGAGGCCAGTCTGACCTATGTAGTGAGTTCCAGACCAGCATCAGAAGCACAGTAAGACCTTGTCTCAATTAAAAGGAAGAAAGAAATGTATTGTACTCTATTGTAGTCAACTTCTCATTGCTGACAGAAAGAACCCAACCAAAGCAGTTTATGGGAGGAACATGTTTATTTTGGCTTACAGACTGGAGGGGTAGCTCCATGATGGCAGGGAAAATGATGGCATGAGCAGAGGCTAGACACCAATCACCTCCTGGCCAACATCAGGTGACAAACAGTGGCAGAAAGGTGTGCCAAACACTGCCAAGGGGAAGCTGGAATAACCCCCAAAAGCCCTCCCCCAACAATACACCTCCAACAAGGTTCCCAAAATTGCCATCAGCTGGGGATCAAGCCATCAGAACACGTAAGTTTATGGAGGACACCTGGATCAAAGCACCAGGACACATAACATGAAATACTCCTTTTGAATCTTTTTTTTTAATGTAGGGTCTCACTCTAGCTCAGGCTGACCTGGAATTCACTATGTAGTCTCAGGGTGGCCTCAAACTCATGGCATCCTCCTAACTCTGTCTCCCAATCAATGAGATTAAAGGTGTGTGCCACCACGCTGGGCTTGTTTTTGATTCAAGGTTTTACATAGCTAGGCTGGCCTCATACTTACTACATAGCCAATGATGGCCATAAACTTCCGATACTCCCATCTCTACTTCAGTTTTAGTTCAGTGGCATTAAGGACATTCATATCTTTACGCAACCACCACTGTGATCCAGCTCCAGGACGTCATCTTCCCAGGAGAATGTTCTATGGTTTGCTTTTCTGTTTAGTTTTGAGACAGGGTCTTACTATGTAGTTCTTGCTGTCTTGGAACTTAGTATGTTGCCTAGGATGACCTTGAACTTGCATGGGTCCTATGTACTCCACACTCACTCAAAACAAACTCTGCTTTCCCTCTCTGTTCCCCCGTCCCTTGTAACCACCTTTACATTTTCTGTCCATGGATTCAGGAATTCCAAGTGATTCAGATAGTGAATTGTGGCCATTTTGCTAACTTATGCTTTAGTTAACTTATGCTTTTTTCAAATGGGGTCTTGTGATGTTGCCCAGGCTGGTCTCCTGGGCTCAATCAGTCATCTTGCCTCAGCCTCCTGAGTGCTTCGTCTGCAGGCACATACCATCCTGCTTGGCTTATGGTCTATATTTAAGAACAGGTGGAATTCTGGGGATCAGCCTAGCATGATTGATTCTCAGCAGTGAAAACAAAAGAAAAAGAGAGGGGGAAGAAGGAAGGAATAAAGGAAAGAAGGAAGGGAGGGATGGATGTGCCTTAGTTGATACAGTACTTACCTAGCATGCACAAAGCCCTGAGTGTGTCCAGTTCCTCCATCTCTAATCACCATGTTATTCACTCATTCAAGCACTTATTGAGTGCCAAGCATGACAGATGTTGCAGCTACCTTCTCCAGGCTGAGACTAAACATCTGATCAGAAGCAGTTTATGGAAGGAAAGGATTTATCTTGGCCTGCTTTTTTTCTGGTCTACTTAATTTTTTTTAAACTTTTTATTGATAGCTTCCATAATTATGGATAATAAACCATTATTATTCCCTCCCCACTCTCCCTCATATCTCTCCCCCCTCTCAATTAGTCTCTATTTTGTTGCACTGTCATCATCTTTTCCTCCCATTTTTCTGTAGGTATTATCAGGCACTGTAAGGTCATGAATATCAAGGCCATTTTGTGTCTGGAAGTTTGCGTTGTTAGCAGTCCTATCCTTCCTTTGGCTCCTACAATCTTTCTGCTCCTCTTCCACAATAGACCCTGAGCCTCAGGAAAATGTGATAGAGATGTCCCAGTGCTGAACATGTTAGGGTCCGAGGTCAACCACCTCTCAGAAGGACAGAGGACACACGTGATAATGCAAGTCACACAGCGAGGTTTATTTCCAGCTAGCTGGGGTCCAAGTATCTGCCCAGCACAGCGGGTTTCAACATGAGCACAAGGTTCAGGCAGTTTTTATAGTTTATCTTAAGCAGGCACAATTCACACAGTTCTTTTCCATAGTCTTTGAAGTCACATATTCTGGCCCATTCCTGTTGCCCATATCCTGGTGGTGGGGTGAGATAAATTCCAGGACCCACCCCTCAAGATAAACATTTGGTCTCTTGACGCAACCACCTGCAATCTCCCTCATCTTGTTGGGTAAGATTAGCCAGCCGCCACCCTTGTTCCTCATTCCAATAAATTTCAGCCTAGGCCACCCCCAGGCCATCATGGCTGTTGTCAGGCTAAATTAACTATGTGCCTAACAAACACTCCACTGTCATTTCTTCTCAGCATTGTGGTGTCTTTTGTGTTACTCCAGTGGTCACCTTGGCTTACATTTTTTAGGGGAAGTTTCATCATAGTGGGAAAAGCATGGCAGGTGTCACATCTTGTCACAGTAGCAGGGAGGGGGCAGCAAGAATGAGTGTGCTAGCTAGTGCTGGCAAGAAGGGCTGGGTTATAAAACCCCAAGGCCCACCCCCAATGACATATCTCCTCCAGCAAAGTTCCACCTCCCAATGGCCCTACAACTTTCTCAGACTGGCACCAGCCTGGGAGCAAGTATGAGGTTTGATCATAAATACGTTAGGCCAGGGGGTGCACATGAGGCCTTGGGGTATACATGAGGCCATAGGATACACATGAGATCATGGGGTACACATGAAGCTAGGG
Organism: Zapus hudsonius; assembly: GCA_004024765.1. Taxonomy (NCBI): domain Eukaryota; kingdom Metazoa; phylum Chordata; class Mammalia; order Rodentia; family Dipodidae; genus Zapus; species Zapus hudsonius. Next base: position 10,804 of record PVHP010044795.1, on the reverse strand, counting down.
GGTACACATGAGACCATGGGGTACACACAAGGCCACAGGGTACACATGAGGCCATGGGGTGCACATGAGACCATGGGGTATACATGAGGCCTTGGGGTACACATGAGGCCATAGGATATACATGAAACCATGGGGTACACATGAGGACATGGGGTACATTTTACTCTCAACCCACCACACCAGGCATTAGGGAAATTGCAGCAGATGGCATGAGACCCCTGCCTTTGTGCAGTTTACCTTCTAGTGACCCATTTCTAACCCCGTTCAAAGCAGCCTTTGAACTGCTCTCTCCACACCTGCAGTCAGTGGTTTGTGGGGTTGTCATGGGAAGTGGTGTGCAGGCCTGAGACTGTAGCAGCCTGAGTTCTTTTCCAGTGATCTCTACTCAGGTAAAGCTGAGATTCTTTTTTCTTGTTTTTGTTTTTTGTTTTTTTTTTTCGAGGTAGGGTCTTGCTCTAGTCCAGGCTGACCTGGAACTCACTATGTAGTCTCAGGGTAGCCTTGAACTCATGGCAATCCTCCTACCTTTGCCTCCCGAGTGCTGGGATTAAAGGCGTGCACCACCATGCCCAGCTAAACTGAGATTGGTGACTTCACCACAGGAAAGAATTTTAGAATGAACCAGGATCAATCAGAACTGGAGTTTAGTAAAAAGAGATTTGTACATAGATTTAAATGTGGGGAGATAATAGAAACTAAAGGTAGGTTCTCAGGAGCTGGGGAGATGAAGTGCTTTCCAGGCAAACATGAGAACCTGAGTTCAGGTCCCCAACACCCACATAAATGTCAGGTGTGCATGATGTCATACCAGTAATCTCGGGCTTGGGAGGCAGAAACAGGAGATCTCAGGGCAAGCTGACTAGCTAGAGTAGTTGATTTGGTGAGATCTGTGTTCAGAGAGAGACCTTGCCTCAGAAAATAAAGTCAGTGGTGGAGAAAGACAAATATGTAAAAATATGTATACATATGTCTACAGCTCCACGGCAGCCTTGGCTAGTGAGACCCTGCCTCCAAAAAGAGAAAGGAAACTGGGCCTGGTGGCTCACACCTTTTATCCCAGCACTATTTGTATTTGGCCCTTTAAATATTTTATTAATTTGCAAGCAGAGAGAGTGAGAGAGAGAATGGGTACTGCAAACAAACTCCAGATGCCTGAGCCACTTGTGCATCTGGCTTTACATGTGTACTGGGGAATCGAACCCGGGTCATTTGGCTTTGCAGACAAGTGCCTTAACCACTGAGCCAACTCTCTAGCCCTATTTGACCCTTTAATTCTGAAATCAAAATATAATTCATTCTGTGGTGGGGAGCTAGCTCAGTTGGTAAAGTGTTTGCCTCATAAGCATGAAAACCTGAATTCAATCCCTAGGTGAAAATGCCAGCCCTGGTGGTTGCCTCTATAATTCCAGTGCTGGGGTGGCAGAGACAGGAGGAACCCTGGGGCTCCATGGCTGGTGATCTCCTGATCAATGAGAGATCTTGTCTAAAAAAACAGGGGAAAAAAAAGGTGGACAGTGTTCCTGAAGATGACACCTGAAGTTGCCCTCTGGCTTCCACATGAATGAACACATGTGCATGTGCACCTGCATACACCTGTGTACCACATGCATATACATGCACACATATATAAAAATATGTAAGCCGGGCGTGGTGGCGCACGCCTTTAATCCCAGCACTCAGGAGGCAGAGGTAGGAGGATCGCCATGAGTTCAAGGCCACCCTGAGACTACAGAGTGAATTCCAGGTCAGACTGGGCTAGAGTGAGACCCTACCTCAAAAAACCAAAAAAATATATATATGTATACATAATTTATTCTTGTGAATGAGAAGGTCAGATGCTCCGTGTCCTAGAACATGAGCCTTGGAAAGTTCAAAACCTCTTCTTACAATAACTTCCCCCCAGCCATAACGTAAAATAGCAGCCTGCCTAGATCTATTTCTTAATCAGAAATGATGGTAAAAGACTCAGTACTTTTCCCTTAAAATTAAAAATAATGCATGTAAACATAGTGGGTAAATACAAGTCACTGCAAATATTAATAGTTAAGTTTTTCCCTAAATACCCACAACTATTAATGACTATCTTCAAAACATGCCTCTCCCACAAGGACAAAAAAAGGGTTTCCACATTAAATCAATTGACTGAGGCCAGAACAAATAACAAGTGATAACCAAAAGCTCATTTTCTTGGGTAAATAGGCTTCAGAAATTTTTAAAAAAAAATAGACTTTGCTAAAAAGTTTAGGAAACTTTTTTTAAATTTTATTTATTCATTTTCAAGCAGAGAGAGAGAACCAGAGCCACCACCGTGTGGGTCTGGCTTATGTGGGTACTGGGGAATTGAACCCAGGGCCTTAGGCACTGGAGGCAAGTGCCTTCACCTCTGAGCCATCTCTCCAGCCCAGTTTAGGGCATTTTAAAAAATTATTTTTATTTATTTATTTTCAAGGAAAGAGAGAATGAGTGCACCAGGGCCTTTTGCTACTGCAAATGAAATTCAGATGCATGTGCCACTTTGTGCATCTGGCTTTACATGAGGACTAGGGAATGGAACCAGGGCCATCAGGCTTTGCAAGCAAAGTGCCTTTAACCACTGAGCTCTCTCTCTAGCTCTTAGGACCTTTTTGTTACCAAAAAATCCAATTAAGCAAGCTTTTATTATATCAAGAATTTATTTGTTTGTGTGTGTGGTGGGGGTTGTTTACTGATCTTTTTCTGCCTGGGTCTTTTCCTGAAGGCTTAATTTCTGGTGAGAAAAGTGTTGCTGATGACGATTCTGCTCTAACCCAGCAGAGTAAGTAAGATTGACCCAACATGGCAGAAACATTATCTCAATATGCTTTCTGGTGATGAAAGAAAAAAAAAAGGTAAATTTCCCTTAAAGATACACAGACATATAACAAACAGTTTCAAATTAGAACTTCACCTGGGCTGGAGAGTTGGCTCAGCAGTTAAGGCACTTGCCTCCAGTGCCTAAGGCCCTGGGTTCAATTCCCCAGGACCCACATAAGCCAAACCCACAAGGTGGTGGCCCTGGTGCTCACTTGCTCTCTCTCTCTCTCTCTCTCTCTCTCTCTCTCTCTCTCTCTCTCTCTCTCTGCTTGAAAATGAATAAATAAAAATTTTTTAAAAATTAGAACTTCGCCTTAAAAATGAGATTTTTAAAAGATTTTCTAAAGCAAAATTTAAAAAGAAAAATCCAGCCAGGCATGTTCTGTTAGCCTCAGAGTTAGGAGGATCACTGGGAGATCCAGGCCACCCTGAAACTACACAGTGAATTTCAGGTCAGCCTAGGCTAGAGTGAGACCCTACCTCAAGAAACGAGAGAGAGAGAGAGAGAGAGAGAGAGAGAGAGAGAGAGAGAGAGAGAGAGAGAGAGAGAGAGAGAGAGGTGAGATATATGTGAGCTGCCACAGTGGAAGACATTGTAAAACCAAATTAAGCAAATTGTTTCCACTTCCTGGAAGCTAAAATCAAACAACTAAGCCAGCCTGGGAACAAGTTTGCAAATGGGTTTTTAGCTCACACCACCATTTCCTTAATAATGTAGACTCATGAGGAATTCCTGCACCCCAACAAGGGTGAGGCCTTTTATTATTAGACCAGCGCCCGACAAAGCTGGTCTTCACTTTCCCCTGTGAACTGTAAGGCTGTCTGGCTCCTTTCACTGGCTCCCTGCACAGCCTGCTTCTCAGGGAGAGTTGGGAGCATTCAAGGGGCCTCTCCCCCCATTAGTGGAGGCACGCATGAGCACCCCAACACTAGTCCCTCGTCCCCCACACAACCTGGAGTTTCTCTGAGTTGGGGGGGGACGACATGTGGAACTTTCGGTCCTACCGAAATAGGACTGAAAATGGATTGCATCCCATTTCCTGGGGTTCAGCTAAAATTCTAAGCCACTGATAATAGGTAAGATCTCAGCCCAGCGTAAACGTGCCTCTGGCACATGGATTCTTTGACGTGGAAAACAGAAGCAACCGCGTGACCCAGGACAGGCTTTGGCGTGTCTTTCCCAGGCGTTGGCCCTGCTGTCCTGTTTCTGAGACGCACATGCACGCACACACATGCCGCCCATACTCAGTGCTCACTACATTCTTCTTCCGACTCTCCTGCTGCCTGTCTGTCGTAGATAAGGTTTCATTGGCACAGAACTTGCAAAACTGGTTCCCCTTCAAACATGCTTATGCCCCGATGCAGGACCTGAATCCTTGCAACACCTGATGAAGGTTCACAGTAGGCATTCCTATACTGAAGGGAGCTTTCTGATTGTGTGCCTGCTGGGTTGTGTTCTTACAGTGCTGGAGATGAGGCTTGATCCTCACACAGGTTAGGCAGGCGCAACACCCTCAGCCCTCTGATACTGGTATTGAATGTATAATTGTCTAGCTAAGAACGCTGATGGATGCATCTGGAGTTTGTTTGCAGTGACAGAAGGCCCCGGTGCACCCATAATTTCTCTCTCTCTCTTTCTCGCTCAGATAAAAATATTTAAAATAAAATTCAAAAGTGAAGTTGGTCTAGGTTTCTATAGTGAATACATTGCTTTAATCATAGCTGTGGTGAGCCAGTCCAGGTTAAAAAAGGAGACTAGAAGAAGGGAAGATGGCACCAAGCAAAGGAGAAGGGAAAAGAAGGGGATCGCCAAAGACTAGTGCAAAGCAACTCAAGTCCTGATTGGATTTTTGAGACCAAGAAAGAAAGAGGTGTCCTGGCCCTAGAGGCTAGGGACTAGGTGAGGCTGAAGATTCTGACAAGAAGAGGAGCATTGATCTTCACCCTGAGCAAGAAGGGACCTCCACTGGGGTGGAAAAAAAGAGAAAGGAGGATTTTGTTTTGTTTTCTTTTGTTTATAGTTTAAGTTTTTTGAGATAGGGCCTTATTATGTAGCCCTACTTGTCCTAGAACTGGCTATGTAGATCAGACAATAGAATTTTTTAAATATTTTATTTATTCATTTTCAAGCAGAGAGAGAGAGAGAGAGAGAGAGTGCACCAGGGCCACCACCTTGTGGGTCTGGCTTATGTGGGACCTGGGGAATTGAACCCGGGGCCTTAGGCACTGGAGGCAAGTACCTTAACCGCTGAGCCATCTCTCCAGCCCGACAATAGAAATTCTTTGTGGCAATCTTCCTGTTTCTACCTCCCCAGTCCTGGAGTTACAGGCACGTATCACCACATCCAGCCAGGAGTCAAGTTTTGGAAAACTCAAAAAAAAAAGACCCTTTAAGCAGCCGAGCTGATCAGACTCTACCTCAGACGTCTAGACTGCTGACCTTGGTCTAGGGTCCAGCCTGGCAAAGCTCCATAGGAGAGTAAGGAAAGCCCCTTTGAGAATATGAGGGAAATTCATTCATATTGCAATAGATATTAAGAGAGCTGTAAGACTAGAACTTATAAAGAAATCCAGAAAGGTGAAATTTTTGTGAATTTTTTTATATTTTTTTGTTTGTTCCATTTGTGGTGTCAGAAATCAAACCAAAGGCTCTACCACTGAGCTACATCAATAGTACAAATAGAAAAAAAAAAAAAGCTTTTTGGATTTCGTATAGCTTTGCATTATTGAGGTAAGTTTTTGTTTTAAACACCTCTGTAGGGCTTGGGGTGTAGCTCAGTAGTAGAATGTGTGCTTAACCTTCACAAAATCCTGGCTTCCATCCCTGGCACCAAAATAGAAAAGTTTGTATAATTTAAAAGGATCACTGGGAGGTTGAAGCCAAAACCTGGGTAACACAGGCCAGCTGGGTGTGGTGGTGCACGCCTTGAGTTCCAGCACTTGGGAGGACTGCTGAGAATTGGAGACCAGCCTAGGATTACACAGTTAGTTCCAGGTCAGCCTGGGCTAGAGTGAGACCCTGGGGGTGGGGGGACAAGGGTAGGAGAAAGAAAGAAAATAAGTAAGTTTCAGGGCAATAGAGGTTATGGAACAAGACCTTGTCTCAAAAATAAGATAAAAGTGCTGGAGAGATGGCTCAGCAATTAAAGGCACTTGTTTGATAACTGGGGTTCAATTCCCCAGTACCCACATAAAGCCTGATGTACAAAGTGGTACATGTGTCTGGAGCTTGTTTGCAGTGGCAGGAGGCCCTGGTGCCCCCATAGTTACTCTCTCTCTCTCTCTCTCTCTCTCTCTCTCTCTCTCTCTCTATCTCTCTCACAACTAAATATTAAAAATATAGAATAAAATGAAATATATAATAAAACCCTTGTAGGTAAAAGGCAACCCTTTAAACTAAAACATGACCACAGGGGAGATGAGGGATGTGTTTTCTGCTTTAGGGCCAAACCTAAGAGGAAGGATTCTCCGAGACAGACATCAGGGCCACAGGAAGATAAAGGAGCTTGTAGCAGAGGGTAATAGAGAGCACAATGTCTGCAAATGATTTCCCCCAGCACTGCTGGGAAAGGGTGTAGACAGCTCTGCCTAGCGCTTTCCTTCCCATCCCCATCCCCCAAATACAGTCAAAGGATATGTTATTGGTGTGTGGGGGGGTCATTCCTGAAAACTTTTTTCCCCCTGAGGTAGGGTCTCGCTCTAGCCCAGGCTGACCTGGAATTCACTATGTCATCTCAGGGTGGCCTCGAACTCACAGCGATCCTCCTATCTCTGCCTCCCCAGTGCTGGGGTTAAAGGCCTGCGCCACCACTCGATCAGCTCGAAAACTTTTTTTTTTTTTTTGAGATAAAATAGTGATGTGGGAATTTTGGAGTCCAGAGAAGGTTCCCCAGATTTATGAATCCCAAGTTTTAGGTTCTTTCCTAATGTTTAATGAATAATAAAGAGGGAACCAAGAAGGACGAAATTATGAATTATTGAGATTATTTGGGGAGAAACACAATTTGTAGAGCCTATTTAAAGGGAATTGGGACCTGGAAAGGAAGACTGAACATTTTTATGTAGAAAATGTAACAGGGGAGCTGGGGATTAGAACTTAAAGAGTACCCATCTACTTCCAGTGCACCTCAGAACTTAAAGAGTACCCGAATTCTTGTCTATCACGTTAAAGAATTATAGACCACCAGAGGATAAGGTATATTGAGAGACTTTATTCAAAAGAAAATGGGAAGTTGCACAGGTCTCCAGTCACCCATGTGGGGAGAACACGTGGGAGAGGGTTTAACAAAATCTCTGCTGTTCAGCCAAACAAGCAGAAGGAGGAAAGATCATGAGAAGGAAAGGTTCACGTGGGAAACCAACCCCACCCCCTCACCATTAGGCTGTTGAGAGGACCTTACCTAAGGTGCTTCTGCTAGCCTGCCATGTCCGGGAGAGGGCTGGATTTCCTGTTTCAGTGACTTTTATGACCTGTGCCAGGTAAATCAGAGAGACAGCTGGTTGGTCCATACCTGACCAACCAGTTTCAGAATTTAGGCTTGAACTCTAGTTAGAGATCCCTCCCACTCAAGGGGAGAGGGTCAGGCATGGAATCTGTGGAACTTGCCTGAAAGAGTTAACTGTCACAGAAAACATATTTTAGAAAAGTGGAGGTTAGAGAGAAATTGAAGCTTAGAGAATCAAGTTAGAATGAAGCTGGGAACCCATGAGAGCTAGAGAAATTGAGGCTTAAAAAGTGAAGTTAGAATGGACCCGGGGTCCATGTGGAAAGGTAGAGAAACTGAGGCTTAGAAAGTGAAGTTCAGAAAGGGCTTTGAACACATGGAAAGATTTAGAGGGGCTGCGAACCTGTGAGAGCGCCCATATGGCAGATCCAGAGTGGAAATCTGCACATAGCAAGTTGAGGGACCATGAGACAGATAGAGCAGAGATTAGGATTAAGAGACAGGGTTAGGCCTCCCTTCCCCACCCAGCCAGGTAGCTGAGTGGGGCTGGGAACCGAGACTCACTGGGGACATTCAGGCCACACCAAATGAGGTCGAGAGGATCTCAGGAAATGGAGATCTGGGGGGGGGGAGAAAGAGGGCAAACACCTTTATAGGGTTTAATTCAGGTAGGCGGGAAAAATATAATTTTACTAAATCTGGAGGATGGATCAGAGTCCACCTGTATATGGGTAGGGCTGGGGTTGTAGCATGTTCAACTGTAACCAGAAGGGGGTGACGTAGCTCAATGTCAGATATGAGTTCTAATCAAAGTTAGGGGTGTTCATTCCTGTGCCAAGATGAGAAATCAGGCATTTGACATCTTCTGGCTCCCTCTGGGCCTCAATCCCTGGCTGAAACCTGCCTAGCTTTCTCCTATTCTGTCTCAATAGCAGCATGTAGCCTAGGCTAGCCCCAAACTCTAGACCCATACTCCTGCCTCACTCTCCTGAGTGTTGGAGATCAGCTAATCCATTGGCTTTTATGAATAATCGTTTGAAAGGAATGACAGGGTCCATTTTCCCAGGAACCAGGAAAATCTTGCCTCTTTCTATGAGATTTTTTCAAAACCTGAAGATTTGATATAAGTTTCCCAGTGAAATGCTACAGTGGTATTGTTGTGTAATGTTAAATATTTGTTTTCGTTCTTAGATCCCCAGAGATGACCCTAAGACACTGGAACCTTGGTCTATACCTATAGCATAACCTGCTGGTAGCTTCTAAAAGGTAAGGTCGTTAAATTAAATGACAATTACTCAAAGAAAAAACAAAGAAGTCAGATAATCCAGTGGTTTTCAAATTGTGCTTCATAAGAATCCTAAATTTACACAAGTGTTCGCTTAGATCAATGCGTTTATTCAATGTTTTAAACTGAAACACTGAATATGTGTAGCTTCGGATAATGACAGTCAGGACATTATAGCCAACATCACAGTTTCTCCTTTTTATTTTAAAATATGGTAAAGGAGCCAGAGAGATGATTCAATATTTAAAGGTGCTTGCTTGCAAAGCCTGACTGCCCAGTTTCAATTCCCCAGTACCCACATCAAAGCCAGCTGCACAATGACACGTGAGTCTGGAGTTTGTTTGCAGTAGCAGGAGACCCTGGTGCACCCATACACTCTCTCTCTCTCTCTCTCTCTCTCTCTCTCTCTCTCTCTCTCTCTCTCTCTCTCCCTTTCTCTCCCTCTCTCTCTCTGCCTCTTTCTTAAATAAATAAATAAATAAATAAATAAATAAATAAATAAATAAATTTAAAAGAAAAAGAAGGCCAAGTGTGGTGGCGCAGGTGTGGTCACATGGCAGCCGGTCTGGAAGCAGAGCTCAACTTTTTATTTTTTTGGTTTTAAGAGGTAGGGTCTCGCTCTAGCCCAGGCTGACCTGAAATTCACTATGTAGTCTCAGGGTGACCTCAGACTCATGGCTAACCTCCTACCTCTGCCTCCCAAGTGCTGGGATTAAAGGCTTGTATCACCATGTTCCTTTTTTTTTTTTTTTAAAGAAAAATTTATCTATTTACTTACTCTGTGTGTGTGTGTGTGTGTGTGTGTGTGTGTGTGTGTGTGTGTGTCTCATGTATAGGCACACCAGGGTCTCTTGCTGCAAATGTATGCACAGCTGGCTTTATGTGGGTGTCTTGGGAAATGAACCTGAGCTGGCAGGCTTTGCAAGCAAGTGCCTTTAACTTCGAAGCCATCTCTCCAGCCCTATTCTCTCTGTCTCTCTTTTTTTTTTCTGTTTTTGTTTTTTGAGGTAGGGTCTCACTCTAGCCTAGGCTGACCTGGAATTCACTATGTAGTCTCAGGATGGACTTAAACTCATGGTGATCCTCCTACCTCTGCCTCCCGAGTGCTGGGGTTAAAGGCCTGCGCCACGCCCGGCCCTATTCTCTTTTTTAAATAGGGTCCCATATAGCCAAGATGGGCTTTAAATTCACTATAAAATCGACACTGGCCTTGAACTCTTGCTACTGCTGCCCCCCCATCTCCCAAGTGTTATCATACCCAACTAGATTAACACATATTAAACATTCTAGTCACTGATTTGTGAGAGAATTATGTGCAACTTGAATGCAAAAACACCAGAGTGAAATCTATTGATTTCTGCATTTATAACTAACTGGTGCTGCCTGACGCATTATCTGTTGGTATTGATTGAGTTCAACTGCTCCAAGTTTGTGTTCTTGCCTAACACAAAATTCAGAGCACCGAAGGCTTTGGAGAATGGCTACAGAAACTCCTTGGTATGAAGAAAATCTTGCTTTTCCACATACATAACAAACAACAGAAAATCCAAAAACATTCTGACACAGAACTACATCATAAATTCAGAGAAAAATAAAGCTTTTAAATTAACATCTTATTTTCCAGTTATCTAAAAACAACCCAGAAATATTGATTTAATTCTGTTTTGTTTTGGGATGAAAATAACTTACATGGATATTTTTACTAAATCAAACTAATGGATGAGCACTTGCTGCTTCCTGACAACAACAGCAACAGAAAAACACTAAATATTTATAAAGATTAAAAAAGAAAAAAGACAAAAAAATCTTATATTTTTGTAAAACAGTAATTTTATTTTTTGTAACATCTTAATTTTAAAACACACACCCTAGCCAGGTGTGGTGGTACACACTTTAATCTCAGCACTTGAGAGGCAGAGGTAGGAGGATCGCCATGAGTTCGAGGCCACCCTGAGACCACACAAGTGAATTTCAAGTTAGCCTGGGCTAGAGCAAGACTGTACTTCCAAAAACAAACAAAACACACACACAGAGAGAGAGAGAGAGAGAGAGAGAGAGAGAGAGAGAGAGAGAGAGAGAGAGAGAGGCTGGAGAGATTATCTCAGCTGTTAAGGCACTTGCCTACAAGGCCTAATGACCTGGGTTTGATTCCCCAGTACCCATGTAAAGCCAGATGTGTAAGGTGGCACATGCATCTGGAGTTCATTTGCAGTGAGTGGTTGGTGGACCTGGCTCTCTCTCT
>PVHP010044794.1:0-13922 GCA_004024765.1 Zapus hudsonius | reverse complement strand
AAAAAAAATCTTTCTATGGAGACAGAATGGCAAGACCACTCAACATGCAAATTAGATTTTAAAGATCTATTTCTTACCAACATTGCCAGCTATCAAATCAAAATGCCCAAGGTGTGATACAGTGCCCTAGAGAAAGCATTGTGTCTCAAATAACTTTGGATGTATTGAAAGCAGTGCATTATCACCGTGCTAAATAAGACATGATCCTTGTTTTCCATATCTCAAGCTCAAGTAATCAGATTTGTCCCTGAATTGCAGAGCACATTGCACAATATCATGAGCCTGCTGTGTAGCCAAGTGCTAATGATGTCTGGAATGTAAGGCCCTGCCAGGTTACACATCTTGAAGCAATATGGTTCCTAACAACATAGAAATTAGCTGTCACCATCTTGAAGTGGCCATTCAGAATGTAAAGGCATCTTGTTTCAAACATGCCCAAATTCAGTCCTCAGTGTCTTGCCCCTGTGTATGCTCAACATATTGTCAACAAATATTCCTATCTTTCAGATATTTCTCATAAGGTAGCAATATATTTTATTACCTAATATAACATTTTATATAACTGTATTCAAGGTTTTGTTTACTTGCTTTCACACATTTTTTGTTTCTAGGTTACAGTATAATGTTGAACTAAATAATTAGGACAAAGGAAAATATAATAGATTAATATAAAGGCAGGCATGAGGGAAGGACAAAACACAATACCCTGGAGTCCAGTACTCTAAAATGTATGAGGAAGACCAGAAACTTGGCTTTACCTTTTCTGGTAAATGAGGACAGAAGAGTAAAATTATTTTCGTTTATCTCCAGTGTTTATAAGGCAAAAATAATATTTTTAGATGGGCCAAAGCAGTCAGAGTGAGAGTATTTTTTCTCCCTATGTCCTTAAAGACAGGGTATGGCATAATGTAATAAACAATTTTCTTAATGGTTTCTATTCAGGATCACATTCATAAACTGGAAAACTGGTTTCTCTCTAGCTGGGCCTATTTCAATCTCTTCTTCATGCTGAAGGAAATGCTGTCTTTCTAAAACTAAAATCTGGTATTGCCCTGATACTTAAATTCCTAAAATGGCTTTCCACTGCTTTTGGAATAAAGACCCAAATCCTGGAGGTTACACAGAAGTGTTCTGGCTCAGAGAGCTCTTCTAACTGCATCTGAGCCTGAATGACTCCATAATTGAAGTTATGTTTCTTTTTCATAAGCCCCGAGAGAAATAGGTACCTTCCAGATCATTTATTTTGCTTCATAACTCTACACTCATTGGTGTGATCACCTGAATAATGTTTGTCTCTCCACTGTAAGTGCCAGAAGGATAAATTCCTTGTCTGATTTTGATTATGGGACTTTTTCTTTTGGCATGCATCTTTCTGTCTTACTAAAAGCTTCAAGGATGTATGGACAGATGAATGGATGGTCAAATGGATGGAAACCGATGAAAGTAATAATACATATATTTTTTTTAATCTTTGAAAACAAAATACTGGTATCAAAGTGATTTATAGTTGAGGTAGGGGTGAAATCTGAGGTCATTTGCCTAATTTGCAAATACCTAGGTTAATTTTTGAATTTAAAAATAGACTTTTTTACCAACAGGAAAACATGAAATTTGTATCTTCCTTCAGGAAATGGAAACTATTATTTTTTCAAATAATATTATAATTTTGAATATATCTTAGCATGCAATTATTAGTTATATAATATGAGGTTCTGAAAATCACTTGAACCAAGTAATATCCATACTCAAGTGATTCATTGAGAAACATGTCTATACAAAGCCATTTTGACTTCAAAGTCTCATTGAAAAATAAAATTAGGGTGGGTAAAGTTAATGTTGCCTTGAATATTTTTGTAAAGTTATTTAAGAGGTTAAGATGTGACAGTCAAGACTAAGCAGAATTTGTGCCAACAATCGATGTCCAATTGCAGCTATATTGGTCCAGCTCCCTTTAAAGATAAAAGTTTTATTCACTGAATGATTTTAACTTGTATTATCAGCACTATATGTTACCATGATCATGAACAAAATTAAACAAAGTTAACTTGAATGAACTTCACTAACTGAAAATTTACCCAAAATAATTTTAACCTCAAATTGCCTTTTCTTGGAAAACTTATCAACTTTGCTTATTGTTTATGAACTATTTATTATAAGAAAGATATGTTGACATTTATAACATTTGCCAGTCTTGGTGGCTTGAATAAAATCCAAAAACATTTTAAATCATTTCCAGTTAACTTAAAAAGTCCAAAGAAGGTTCAAGGAAAAAAAAAACAGAAAAAGTATCAAGTAGACAAGAAGTTTTTGCTCTGCACACAAGGACTCAATGGAAGAATTATGCATTTAGTATGTTTTGTGTATACTTGCTATACCGTAGACTATGGAATTTAAGATGTCTTGATGCGTGATAGGATGAACAAGATGTTACTAGTAAGGTAGGACTAGGTATATGAATATTAGGAGGCCTTTATTTAGAAAATAACTATTTCAGGCTATTAAAGTTTCTGAATGATCATGTGTAAGAGGAGGAGAAAGTAACATATTGTCTTAAGCTTTCTTATTAAAGTGAGTTGCATATATGGACTGTAAGAGACAATAAAACCTGATTAAGATGAGGCTCATTTTTGCCAAAACTGAAAACTCCTGTGTTCTTGTTTTTCTGTTTATAAAAAGTAGCACCATTATAGTATGGTTAACTTTTTTTGTGTTGCCTTCTGGAATACTCTCTGATTATTTTGTATGTGTCCTTGACAGTTTTTTTGAAAACTATGATCATGGTCATTCCAACTGATGAACAGCAGATAAGGAAGCAGAGTACAACCCTTCCCCCCTTCCTGCCCCAGAACACCCATTTTCAGCACAACTGTCTGTGTGTTAAAACTGCATGATTGGAATAAGGTAGCAAGATGGCTGTCTTTATCATTTCATAGATACTAGTACAAAATATGATGTTCCTGAGCCAATGATAAATGACCCTCTTACAACAAATCAGCCAGCTTGTGCTGACACCCCTGCAACCCTACCTCCAAGTGGACAATGCCTGTGGACTCCTCGTGGGTTGTGTTTTGGAACGTAGCTGGTGGGCTAGGAATACCATGCTCGGATTAAGCTTTTATAATAAGATGACTTGCTCTATGTCTAGATGACATAGATGTTCATCCCACAAAGTTGATCACAACAAATACAACCATGATAGAGCTCTGGTAAAGTAATTAGGGCCTCACTTTCCAAGCATACGACTTAGACATAGTGTGGGCCAGTGAAAGATTGGTTCTCTCCTCACTGTGAGGAAATGCTACCCCTATGATTCGTATGACTCAGCTACACTATACATCCTACTCAAGGTATTTAATAGCTTCAATTTCTCTGTTACACCATGGAATTAAATGAAATAATATAAATGTTGCATCTGTAATAGTACTTGACAAATATTGAAAGCTATTTCTGTTTTAGTTCTTTTTTAAATGACTACATGGCAGTTATTTTTAGATAATTTCAAATTTTCATATTCAAATTTCTCAAGCGAATTTTCAGCAAAAAAAAAAAAAAATCAAACCCTAATGATCCAAGACCAACATTGTAAGCAATGACAGCTTCTCTGCTATGGGCCTAGAATGATATTAGCTAGTAACAAACTTGGGAGAACTCGAAAATATTGTAACTGGAGTTATTTTAATATTCTGTGCAGCAAATAAAGAATCCCAGACAAGAAAGGCCAACATCTATGTCTAAGGGGCAAAGCATTTCAAGACCATGCTATCATGTCATGCTCCAGTCCAGCCTGTGGGGCCCATACCTTCACAGATCAGTGTCTCTCCTCAACTCAAAGAACTGTCTATCACTGTTAGCCCTCACAGTCTGCCATGTTTACAGGGTCAAACAAGAGCCCAGCAGCAGGGACTAGGCATCAAGTTGGATTAGAAAGAAAGAGCAAAGAAATTTATCCAACCAACCAGTGAAGGGCATACATTGATAGTTTCTCTCTGTTCTCCAAACTTATCTTTTACTTGAGCTTGGCTTTCAGGGACAGCTCATTTCTTTCATTTATAGGTGTCTAAAATGGAGATCTTGAGAAATTATATAGAATTCATACTTTTCTAAGATAATTTTAATAATATCCTTGTCTAATTGTTTTAGCATGGCTGACTTAAGACAGTTTTTTTAGATATATCTGTAAGATTATAGAAAATGTTCTAGGTACATTGCTCTTTGATTATAAAGATTAGAAAACCCAAGGAAACAGATGACAGGTCCTGAATGATTTCCTTTCCATGTCCTGTGTTACAAATAGAATTTTAGGAATTTCCGATTCATATTAGATTCATGTTTAAATACTCTGACATGAAACCCATATGTTTTAGATATAACAAAGTAAGAAGACAGAATTACACTTGCTGTATACATTTTGGCACTTGACAAATTACTGGTCATGGGAGTTATCCCACTTCCAGATGAGGTTGTCCTCAGAGTGTTTAAAAATAATTTCAAATATTTTCTTTAAAAAGGTATTTTAAAGATATTCAAACACTTACAAATACCAGTTAAAGAATTAATTTTGGACTGAAAACATTTAGGACATTTTGTATTTGAAATAATTCCAATAATATATGAAAATTTTGAAGAAAATCAGAACAACAACCATTTGTGAAAACATGACTGGATTCAATGTGATCACAGTGCTAAACTTGTGGGCACGTGGGACGCTGCAACATCTGTGATGTTCCTCCAGGGCACAAAGCTTGGAAATCCTTCCTCTCTACAGTTCTATATCTGCCCCCCAGAATCATTTGGCTAAAAGGCCTACACCTTCCAGAAAGTGTGCTTGGGTTGCAGATTAGATTCTAAACTGAGCAATGAGCAACTCAGTTAATGACTCAAATTAGATATAATAATCCTATGACTTTTTTTCTGTTGTTAACTTTTGAGACATAGTCTCATGAATCCCAGGCTGTTCTTGAACTTACTACCTGCCATAGATGCCCTTGACCTTTTGATGCTTCTACCTTCCCAGTACCAGGATGACGGGTGTGTACCACCAAGTCCATTTTACCTGTAGGTTAATATTAATGTTCTTTGTTCCTGTGAGGTGAGGCTCAGTGATATAGCACAATTTTAGCATGCTTGGGTTCAATCCCCAGAACTTCAGAAGAACAAAAAAAGATAAATCCCCAAATCCCAGTGACATGAAGAACTGTATGGGCTTTCTTTTAATTACTTAATTTGTTATATACTGCCAATTAAAATCTCTCCCACATATAAATATTTTGCAACAAACATACCCCTATCAGTATGTTTATACATAAACTTCCCCTACTAGTAGGTCCATTAGATAATTTTCAAGAGTCAAAAAAATAAATAAATAAATAAATAGATGCTTCCCCTAAAGTGCTGTGCATTACAGGAAAATAATGTGAACCAATTATCATCACACAATGCATAAGCTATACAAAACAAGCTTCTGTATGCAGAAGCCCTGGTACAGTGTTCATTCTAGAGTCAGTGAAATGAATTTGTTTTCGCCCTGGTTCATTCATGGTCTGTGGAAGATTCAGGAGGGAGACTGTATGTCATATTTGTTGTTCAAGTTCTCAGAGGCTCATATGTATGTACGCCTTAATGAAACTTAAAACATAAACAATAAAAACACAAAAATGATCAGCATTTTATGCAAACATTTCCTCTTCCTTTCTACACTGTTAGTATTTTAAATTAGATTAAAAATTTAAAAAATTGCTTCACCATTTTTCAAATGAGAAAATTTAAACTGACAAAAGTTGGAATTTGTCCAAGATTAAAGCCAGAAAAGACATTTGTGGATTAAAATATATTTGATATATTAATAAAATGGCAAGATTAATTATATTTGCCAGATCATTTAATTTTATTAATTAAAAAAATTGTTTCAAAATAACCTTTCCTTGAGAATTTCCAAAATTAGATATGCAGCCTTCCTATATTTTATTGAGTTTTATTGTTTGACAAAAAATTCATCTTTCCTTCCCCCTTTTTCTCCCTTTCTTCTCTTTGTCCCTTTTTCTATTCTTTCCTGCCTTTTCTTGTGCCTTCTTTTCTTCATTTATTCTACAAATGAGCTATGAAACTGTTCCAGACGCTGCATTTGTCATTAAAAATGAACCAAAAGAGAAATCTTTTTTTTTTCACACAAAGAAAGGCAGATTTCCAAAATGCTAAGGTTTTCTGCCTTAAAAGGTAAATCTGCATTTAATTTCTCTCCCACACAAATTTTATAGGTTCTTGGATTCAAAAGGAAATTACAATCAAGTTAGGTACTTTCCTTTCACTATATAAAGCAATAGTGAGTTTTTATTGCAAACAAGAATTAATGTGAAATTGGGGAAAGTGGTGGAAAACACTGTTTATAGCTGACATCACAAGTCGTATCTAATTAACACTTAACTGTCCTATGAGAAATATTGTCCTTGTTTACAGCTTACTTCACTTCCTTTCTCCAAGCTTACCTTAATGCAAACCTCCCTCCAATGTAATAGTCAATACTTTAGTTCTTTGTTTCTGTTCACTGAGCATAAAATACATTTTTATGTGTTGTGTATTCTAAGTGTTGAAGCAGCAATAACATTTCTCATAGCCTTGCAAAACTAAAACTCAAACTAGTGTGCTGATTTCAACAACAAAAATCCTAGTTTTGATTAATAGCATAAAGCTACTCTTCCAAAGATTAAGTGAAGATATAAGGCCAACTCAGGAAAGAAAAATCAGCCTCTTGATTGTTTTCTGGTATCTGTCTTGTAAATTGCTAATGACTTTTATTTGATTATCTGGAAGCAAATTTTAACAAAAGCAATTTTATGAGTTACTTGATTTCTATGACATATGAATCATTTAAAAATCTAAATGAAAGAATCATATTTTACTGCAACCAATACCAATGCCTATTACAATTTTCAATGTCAATGTATATATCCAAAAAATGGTTCCTACAGGTTATTTCAATAGGCTCTCCAGATTCAAGCTTGGTTTCAATATTCAGGAAACACCCATGACATAATAAAAGCGAAATTTTGTTTTTTTAAATTAAGGAATGGTATAGAATAAAAAATTTGAGAAATTAAAATTTCTTAATTCTAATTTTTTAAGATCTCATGGATCATAAGGGCTGCAGAGTCTATCTTCCCAATAAATAGCATGATCAATTCATTTCAAAAGTTCACACCTGCAACCAACTGAAATTATGTAATGTTTACTGAACACTTACTGCACGCAAGACTGAATTTTCTTCAAAATTCATATGGTGCCGTAGGTTAATACATGTTCTTGGGAATGAATCAAAATTTTAAATACATATGAACTTTTATCATTATGAAATTAAATTTCAGCAAGCATTTTCTACCTTTTTGCAGATTTCTAATTTTAGAATTTACCTTGGAAATCATATTCGAGAATTACGATTATTTCTATAAGGATAAAAAAATGAAAATATATTTCATAGCATATCTGAATCACTAAGAAGTTATTTTTTTAAATTTAGGTACAATGATTTTGGATAGAGAGAAATGTTTCAGGGGATTCCATGAAAACCTGGGGAAGTCAGGCATGAGACTGTAGAATTTAACACTAAAGTAAGATTGGAAGTGACTGTGGAATACGCTAACAGCTTGTTACATGTGAAAGCTCTCAGTGGACCCTGAGAGATGATTTTGATCTCTGAGCAAGTCCCAGTTCATCTTAAATCTGTCCCACTTTGTAATCCCTCCAGCAGGAGTGAAGCTTCTTCCTCCATCATTTCATCTTAGGCTCTTAATAAAGTTTTTGAAGACAAGAAATAACCCATGTGCTGAACTTTTACAAGCAATTTGTTGTGGAATTAAGTGAAAAGGATCTGGGATGTCTGGGTAAAATCTTACTGCTTAAGGAAGAACATCAATTTAAACGAAAAGCATTCATGCACTGTCCACTGAAGTGAGGACCTCCAAGCCATAGCAAAGGGGGACCACACTGTAGTGTGCTTCTGACATGATCTGACACTTGAAACAGATCATGATGCTGGCTCCAGGGAAGCTCTGGTTCCCAGTCCCACAGCCTCCTCCCCACACAACTCCATCACCCACCTCTGCTCTAATATTCTAGTAAAGTTCTTTTTTGCATCCTGTTTGGGAATACTTATTAAAATACAAATTTCTCAAGCCTGTAAGGTAATTGCTTTAAGAGGCTAGCAATTTACACTATTGCATTTTTTACACGGTTGCATATCTCTTTTCTTATTTAATGCACACTTAATTTTTTGAAGTAACTATAGTATGTAAAGATATAGTCAGGTGTTGTATAGAATGTTTTTAATTAATAAGATTACTTAAGAAATTTTCTAGAAAGTTGTGTCCATGGTTACACGTGCACCAAAACAACTTGATGTTAAAAACTTAAAATCCCTTCAGTGCTCACTCTTTCCTTCAAAACAGTCTCCTGAGTATGTGCATCATGCTCACCTTTGTTACACAGACCACTGACATACCTGGGAATGTCTTCCTCCTGGGTTTGAGGGGATGGCTCAGTGGATAATGTACTTGCGTTGTGCAAATTTGAGGACCTAAATTTTAATAACCAGAACCCACCAACAGCCAGACACAGTAAATAGCGTGTAGGTAATCCACAGCAGTGAACACGAGACTTTGTGTGGTTGGGGGTAGGGAACAATACTGCAAATGGTCTTCTACTCTGTGCATGTGCACCATAGCACAAACATGGTGCACTTTCACGCATGAACATGTATGCATGCATGCGCATACACAAAATTGCAGGCACGTGTGCACACACACACGCGCATGTAAAAATTAATGAAACCAAAGTTTTCATTTTGTAGACCTGGAGTCTAGAAAGGATTTGTGCATGTTCACAAAGCCTCCAGTTTGCTTTATGTGAGGGTTTGCAAATCTGTTCCTTAGAGAAAAGAACTATGGACGAATTCTAATTTATCTTTATAACCATCTTTATGTTAATTTCTTGAATTCAGTATTATCATCTATAAGCCTAGCTGGGTAATATCTATGCCCCTTAAAACTGTTATTATAAAAGTCATAAATAGGGGTCACTATATTGACAATAGAGAACTAAAATAATATTAAATTCTCATTAAAACCAAGGACTTCATGAGAGGTGGATATATAACAAAAAAAAAAATGAAAGAAAGGGCTTTCCAAAGAAATGACTCTGTTAAGGTCATGCCAAGAGATCAACTGGAGAGATTAAATTTGTGGACACTGACCTTTAGATATGCTTGATTTACAAATCACTATAGAAACAGCTGTATGAAGTAGATGTCGCCCTAACCATCCAGCTGCCCCATTGGCAAATTGACCAACTTCTCCTTTTTCTCTTCAGATGGTAGTAATATGCACAGGACTAAGGAAAGCAAACAACTATCCTAAAGGTTACTTTTGTTTGGTAAAGCCAAACATGAATTATTCACTGGTGTACTTTGAATTATGTAAGCATGAAGATACATACTCTGTAACATCCCAGGAGTAATACTTGTGAAAGGGAGAAACAAGACAATATTTTTTTGCCTGTAATAAAAAATGTGAGTGGATTAAATTCATGATATTTTCTTTCAGCTCCTGAAATAAATATATAACTTGCTATTCCATTTAGCTCTTTTAGGTACATGTTTTTAAACTTCAGACTCCCTACCTTATGATAAATCAGTTGTTTGCCTAAAGGAAAAGACACAATTTTCTCAAATACTTAGGGTTTAAAAAAATCACATTTTTACATCTCTTTATATATGTTAGATGAGTATCCTTTGAACTCTACTTAACTAAGAATCAAACATTCAATCTTTTTTAATTGATATCTTATTGTCCAAAATTAGATATGTCGCATTAGTAAATATTACATTGGTATCCAAAATTCCCTCCTCCTTGTCCCAATACACTGGGTATCCTCCTCAGTGAGCATACTGGATCATTCCATGAGGTAGGAGGTTATGGATAGCATAAGAGGCAGTCAGGTCCACCCCCCTTGTGTGTTGTTGCTGAGGGGGGCAATCTCTCTGGATATTCTCCCCCACCATGACTCATATACTCTTTACACCCCCTTCAACCCCTTTTACAGTCTCTCATTTCACCTGTCAGGTTAGCTTAGAGTTGAGGCTTAACCTCGTTAGGAAATACATATGAGGGATAATATATGGCACTTGAGTTTCTGTTCTTGTGTGAGTTCACTAAGTAAGATCTGCTCCAAATCTGTCCATGTTTCTTTAAATTTCATTATGTCATGTTTTCTTTCCACTGAGTAAAATTCCATCATGTAAAGGTACCGCAGCCTAGTTATGCATTCATCCAGGCATGGGCATTTGGGTTGTTTCCAATTCTTGGCTATTATGAATTGGGCTGCAATAAATATACTTGCACTAATGGCTCTGTGCTGAGGTGTGACGTCTCGAGGGCAGATGCCTAGAAAAGGGATAGCTGGGTCCACTGGTAGCTCTGTGTCCAATCTGTTCAGGAGCCTCCACACTGCTTTCCATAGTGGTTAAACGAGATTACATTCCCACCACCAGTAAATGACTGTTCCTTGTTCCACACATCCTCGCCAGCAATTTTTTTTAAATATTTTATTTATTCATTTTCAAGCAGAGAGATACAGAGAGAGAGAGAGAGAGAGAGAGAGAGAGAGAGAGAGAGAGAGAGAGAGAGAGAGAGAGAACCAAGGCCACCACCCTGGCTTATGTGGGTCCTGGGGAATTGAACCAGGGGCCTTAGGCACTGGAGGCAAGTGCCTTAACCGCCGAGCCATCTCTCCAGCCCCTCGCCAGCAATTATTGTTATTGATTTTTTGATAATTGCAATTCTGACTGGAGTAAGGGAAAATCTCACTGTAGTTTTGATTTGCATTTCCCTGATGATTAAGGATGAGGAGCACTTTCTTAAGTGAGAACTTAGCATTTGTGTTTCCTCCTCTGTGAATTTTCTGTTGAGATCAATGCCCCATTTCATGAGGTTGTTTGATTTCTTGTTATTTATTTTTTTAGTTCTTTGTAAGTTCTAGAAATTAGACCTCTGTCTGTATTATAGCTGGCAAAAATTATCTCCCAGTTTGATGGTGGTCTATTGGCTCTGAGCATGGTATGTTTGTCTGTAGAGAAGCTTTTGAGCTTGATGAGGTCCCAGTAGTTAAGAGATTGTTGAACTTCCTGAGCTACTGGAGGTTTGATTAGGAAGTTTTTCCCCACTCCTATCTCTTGGAGAGTTCCTCCTATTTTTTTCTTCTAGGATTTTCAGGATTTCAGGTCTTATGTTGAGGTCCCTGATCCATTTGGAGTTGATCTTTGTGCATGGTGAAAGGAGTGGGTCTATTTTAATTTTTTTACATGTATTAATCTATTTTTTTCCCAGCACAATTTGTTAAAGATGCTATCTTTATGCCAACAAGCATTGTTGGCATCTTTGTCAAAGATCAAACTGAGAACGGTGGTTTCATTTCTGTTCCATTGTTCTGTCTGCCTGTTTTTGTGCCAGTACCATGCTGTTTTTGTTAATATTGCCTTGTAGTATGTCTTTAGATTGGGCATGGTGATACCTCCTGACAGAGTATTTTTAATTAGGATAGCTTTGGCTATCCGAGGGCATTTACCCTTCCAAATAAATTTTGAGATTATTTTTTTCTGTCTGTGAAGAAAGAGGATGGGATTTTTATCAGCATGGCATTGAATCTGTAAATTGCTTTTGGAAGGATTGCCATTTTTACCATATTAGTTCTCTCTATAGAGGTGCATGGAACATATTTCCATTTTTTTTCACATTCTCCTTTATTTCCTTCTTGAGCATTATAATGTTTTCTTTATACAGGTCTTCCACATCCTTGGTTAGTGATATTCCAAGGAATTTGATTTTTTTTTTGAGGCTACTGGAAATGGAACAGTCTATCTGCTGTCATTTTCTGCATGAATATCATCTGCATCTAGGAAGGTTTCTGATTTTCGTGTGTTAGTTTTGTATCCTGCCACTTTGCTGGAGGAGCTTATCACCTTCAGGAGTTTATTGATACCATTCTTCAGGTCTGTTATATATAGGATCATGTCATCTGAAAAAGGGGAAAGTTTTACTCCTTCTTTTCCAATTTGTATCCCTTTTTAATGCTTTTCTCCTGTCTTATTGCTTGGGCTAGAACTTTGAGCACTATTTTGAAGAGCAGCAGTGAGAGTGGACACCCCTGTCTTGCTCCTGATTGAAGTGGGAATTCCTTAAATCTTTCCCCATTGAGTATGATTTGGGCTTTAGGGGTTTTGTATCTTGCCTTTATTATGTTCCAGTATTAGCAGTCTATGCCCAACCTTTCCAGTGTTTTGAATATGAAGTGTTATTGAATTTTGTCAAAGGCCTCTCTGCGTCTATTGAAGTGACCATATGGTTATTGCAGTTGAATCTATTAATGTGGTAAATTACATTACTCAATTTCCATATATTAAATTATCCCTTCATTACTGGGATGAAGCCAACCTGGCCTAGGTTGATAATATCTTTGACGTGCTCTTATACCCGGTGTGTGAGGATTTTGTTCAGGATTTTTGAATTTGAGTTCATCAGGGATATAGGTCTATAGTTTTCTTTCTTATTGCATCTTTGTCTGGTTTGAGGATGAGGATGATGCTAGCTTCAAAGAAGGAGTTTGGAAGCCTCCTCTCTTTTTCTATGCCTCAAAAAAAGCTTTAGAAGGAGTGGTTTTGGTTCTATGATGAAGGTTTGGTAGAATTCAGCTGAGAATCCATCTGCTTCTGGACTTTTCCTTTTGGCGAGGCTCTTGATTACATTTTCAATCTCCATGGATGTGATAGGTTTATTTAGGAGCTTTTTCTGCTCTGGGTTAAGCTTTGGTAGGTGGAAGGTGTCCAGGATTATCCATTTCTTCCAGTTTCTCCAGTTTTATAGAGGTTTTGGAAATATGACCTTAAGATACTTCCAATTTCATTGGTGTGTTGTCACTTCTCCAATTTTGTTGATTTGGGCCCTCTCTCTTTTTTGTTTAATGAGATTGGCCAGGGGTTTGTAAATCATTTTCATAGAACCAACTCTTTATCTATTTTTTAATTTTTCTCTTCATTTCTAATTCAATAATCTCAGCTCTGATCCTTATTATTTCTTTTTGCCTTGAGCTCCTAGGTTTGATTGTTTTATTTTTTTCCAATGCTTTTAGTTGGGTGGTTAGGTGATTGTTTTCAAATCTCACTGTCTTTGTTATGAAGGCATTTAGCACTATGAATTTCCCCCTTAGGACTGCCTTCATAGTGTCCCATAGGTTTGGTATGTTGTATTGTCATTATCAATTACTTCTAAATAGTTTTTTATTTACTTTTTGATTTCCTGAATGACTCATTCATTATTTAAGAGTGTATTGTTCATACACCAGTAGTAGGTATATCTTCTGCTGCCACTCCCATTATTAATTTCTAATTTTAACACATTATGGTCTGATATGATGCAGGGGGCTACCTTGATCTTCCTGAATTTGTTGATGGATGTTTTTGACCTAATATGTGGTTTTTTTTTTTTTTTGAGAAGGTTCCATGGGCTGCTGAGAAGAATGTATATTCTGTGTTCTTGGGGTGAAATGTTCTGTATAAATCTGTCAGATCTAGTTGGTCTATGGTGTTGTTAAGCTCTGTTATTTCCCTTCTGACCTTCTGTATTGAAGATCTGTCTAGAGTAGATAGTGGAGTATTAAAGTCTCCTACTATGATGGAATTAGAGTCTGTTTCTGTTCAGCTTTTGAATAAATTTTGCTTTATGAACTGTATTCCACCTTAATTTGGTGCATACATATTTATGATAGTGATATCCTCTTGTTGGATCATTCCCTTGATGAGTAAGAAGTGACCTTCATTATACTTTTTAATTGATTATAGTTTAAAGTCTATTTTGTCAGGTATTAATGTAGTCAGTCCTACT